>UYYF01004338.1:0-71725 GCA_900618365.1 Thelazia callipaeda | reverse complement strand
TCATTGTGTCTTCTAGTATAGTCGTGATATAACATTTTTTCGCACTGCATCGCTAGGTGGTCCACCATCTTCACACGTTCCTTACAATGTTGGCACATAGTTCCAAACATATTTCTATCTTGGAGATAACAGTATCGTGCCTCATCTTGCGGGGTAATGTTTCCGTATCATAGCCATTTTGATGAATCAACTATGGACGAGATTCTATTCGTCCGCATCTTGTATAGCTTTGCATGGTGGATTTTTTTTTCTATTTCGCTATACAAGAACGCCTTTTAAACTGCTAATACGTTTTCAACGGTAGGATTTTCTGCGATGTCGTACCTAGTCTTTAGATAGGGTACAGATGCCAGGTACGTGTTATGAGCTTTGTCCTGCTTCAGAATCGCTGCTCTTCTGGTACAAATGGGTGCAGTATCTATAAGAACATTATGTAGCTGGAGAAGCATAAGCTCACTCTTCTGCTCAACATTATAAAGTCCACGTCTTAGCTCGTCCCTTGGCAGGTACAATCTTTTCCTCGTCTGTAGCAAAGATCTTGAGATCATCCACAAATAATAGATGATTCGTAACGTGCATTCCTTGATCATTTGGAACCGTGAGCTTTGGGTACCTTATATTGAGTCGACGGCTCAGCGGGTCCATGCACAGTATGAATAGCAGCGGAGAAAGACTATCACCTTGCAGAATTCCTTGTTCTATTTTCTTCTCCACTGTTCTTCAATACGACTGCTCATCTAGATGTGGTGCTTCTCAGAAACCTGTAGATCCACGATGTCATTTTAAGCCTTTAAATGCAATTAATCAGGTGTCCGTGGTTAACTGTATCGAATGCTTTTTTGGTGTCATACCACGTAGTATACAGCTGGTTCCCATGCTCTCTGCAAACCATCAGGTTCAACAGTGCCTGCTATTTCGCACCTTTAATCTGGCGATAGTCCTTAATAGTTATCTGCAAGTAACCTCGTCGTGGCAACATCGAACGTCAGTTGGATGAACACGTGCCACTCATTTAGTTGTCAACTTGTAAAGGTTCGACATACAAGTTATTGGCCTGAAGTCGCTGCCTTTACTTGAAACACCCTTTGGGATTAGGTAGTACCTTTATAAAACTACAAATCCTCTTGCTCCCCATTCAGGAAAATTTTTCTTACTATTTTGTGCAGGTATGGATGCAAGAAAGTGCACTTCGTAATATAAAAGATATGAACTCCATCAGGCTCTGCTGCATTCCAATTGGGCAAATTGGAAACAATCTTCTCAAATTGGTCTTCAGAGGGGAAAGTATTATGCATTTCATGATCTGGAACGAATTCTTCCAGATTTTCGTTGTGCAGGATATTGTCGTCGTTTTCCATCCCCGAGTCCCACACTGTACACCAAAAAATCCTTGATTTCCTTTATCCCTAAATTAACAGGCTATCCATCGATTAGACTTCTATAAAGCCATCTTCTGAACAGCTAGGATCTGGTGCTTTGTATTGTGAATGCACATCGGGTATCATAACTTTTTTACTTTCGTAAACTCTCACACGGTCTGTCAATATGCTTAACGCTTGATGACAGTCACGCTTAAGAGCAAGTGTAAGATTCATCTCTCTCATACACTTCTTGGCTTCATTTAAGTCTTTACCTCCCAGTTTTTCATCGGCCAAAGTCCGTTCTATGAGGAATTTGTGGAAATTCAACAAGCTTATCTTCTTTTCTATGCTTGCTTTCCACCTCGATCCCGATGGCTTCCCTCGCCTCGTCATGCCTTCATTACATTGTTGTGCTGCCTGGAGCTGCCTTGCAATATCGGTCATTGACTCGGGAAGATTCTGTGTAAATATTCACTTGCCACTTGGTTCACTGCTCCAAGTATAGGTGGATCAACATTCGCCGGGATTACTTTCCGCCTCCACTTTGTCTGATTTATCTCACATCCCTGTGCTTCTTGCACCAACACTAGATATTTATCCTCTGCACCTAGACCTTAGACTCGTGTAGTGTGTTTTGCTCGAAGTGCGTATCTTGTACTTTGACACATTTCCGTTCACTCCTTCAAAAGCCGTTTCTGTGATCACGGATGACCTGCAATACTGGTGATCACATAATTCGCTTGCTTCTTCGGTTCTTCGAGGGTAATAGCACACGAAAACTTCTTGCAATGGTCATCCCCCTCTTGACATTCTTCCAAATCGGTCAGGGACCGCTTTTAGCACCTCTCCTGGCCACTTAGTTCGTGGGGTTTTGATTCCACGGACGATTGCTTCAAACGTGATTATTCTGCTGCACCGGGTTTTGGTACACTGGCAGTATGTTCTCTCATACCCTTTAACATAGCTTTTTCCAACCGCATCTGTTTTTGTATTGTTTTCGTTTATGGTTCCAGATGCGGACTTTTTCCTTTTACCCTCCATTTTATGTTTTTTGAACGCAGCCGCTCAGAGCTGAGCAATTATACATATATATATATCAACTAAGAGTTTTTTTCAGATGCACCTGAATTTCATGATAAACCTCACATAGTACAGCGGGATGGTGGTAATATTATTGTGATTAAAGTTCGTGCAAAGTCACATCTTGAGATGAAAGCTCAGTGGTTTAAGGTAAAATTATGATTTGATTGTTGATAATTAGTATTTTGCTGGGTGTGTAAACAAAAATTAGTCTTCAGTAACGTGTAGCTTAGTGAAAATCATTCATATTCGTATAATCTTTACACCTTAGATGAGCAAGTTATGTTTCAAGTGCTTCGTAATGTATCTGTTTCCTAATTCAGTAAAATTTTGTTTTTTGTAAAAATCGAGCTGACAAAATTTGTAAAGTACTATTCATGTCTTCATAAATGATCTTGGAAAAGAGCGAATAAATTTGGAAAGTTATAGAATTATTATATGATCTAACTATTTTTGGTTATTATTTAAATATTGTAAATAGCAAATCTAGGATGATAAACCACTAAGTGCGACAGAGCGAATCAAAATGGTGGTAAAGAAAGACGATAAAGACAAAGAAGGTTTTCAGTATCTGTTAGAGATACACGGTCCGCAGCAAGAGGATCAGGCTAAGTGAGTTCTTTTTCTTTTTTTATTTTTTTTCGAGATTGATTCTAGAGATGGGACTTTCTTATCTAAAATAATTTTCTTTTTTCTAATGAGCTAGAAACAGAGTTTTCAAGCCATTTTTAATATTCGCAACATTGCTTTATAATGAGATGTTTCTTATACAGAGGTTATGAAGTTTTTTAATTATGGGCTTCAATTAGATTCATAGTTCTGCCGTTCTAATGGTTGGTAGAGGATTTCTTTTTTATTGCGAGAAATGTTTTATGTTGTTGTTTAGATACAAATGTGTTGTGAAAAATGCTGAGGGTCAAAATGAGCAGTCTTTAAATTTATGCTTCGACTAGCTGCATGTCGCAGGAAAAGGATCTTTAAAAGTGCAGAAATACGCAGTTTCTTACCAGACTATACAATAGTACTCTTTTCTTTATTCCACGCTACAAATGCACTGGTCATTCAAAACAGCTTTCCATCTTTAAATGAAAAGTTTTTATTAGTTATTTTTTTCTAGAAATTCGTTAAGATTCTTTTTACTCCCTCGTGTCTTTGTCGATCGCACTGACTTTAGATACAATTATCGGTCTCTGTCATGCAACTTTTGTATCCCAGTGTTCTTTTAATGTCTTGGAGCTTGCAGAAATAAGTTACTTCCCATATTTAGCCCTTCTCTCCACCAATTCGTATTATTCACTTCATCTAGCATTTTCCTCGAAATTATGACATTGTAATAGTTTTATTCTTTCGTTGCCATTGTCTTTTGTGCTGAAAAATTCGTAATCATCTGGTGAAGTAAAAAAGTTCGTCTTTTTGTCCTTACATTACATATTCTACAAGTTCAAGCTTGAAAATTAGCTATTGGAATCCCCAAGCAGTAAGTTTTAACATTCGTATAATGGGACCAAATTGAAATGAGACGGAATGATTTCATAATTTGAAAGTTTACACTTTGCGGGTTGTACGTGCTGTATATGTGACGAGTATGCTAATGGTTTGGAGTATTTCAACGCTGAAGTATTTGTGAAAGTAGGGTTGAGGTTGCTTGTGGAAAGACAGGTAATCCCTCAGTAAGTAATATCCGCTAAGCATTTCTGACTAATTTGTACTCTAAGTGGCAACTATTATCACCAATTGCAGCTGTTCGATTTTAATGAGGCACTATTTATGATGTCAAGTTAGACCTTTACGGTTACATCCTTTTAGTTTTCATCTTTATATTGAGATAGCATTTTATTATTGAGAAGTCGTAGAACTCAAATTTTAGGAAGTATTTCGTGGCTGAGGTTGTGTGAAAACTAAGGTTAAAATTCTCTCTTCGCTTTACTATATTCAGAAACCTTTTTAGATCATCTAACGGTGCATATAAGCTGCCAGTCTGATATCATGACTAGTGTAGTTCCTCGCCGAAGTAGCAGACGAAAACGGGAATCTGAAGCACCTTCGGACCAGAATGTAGTAGAAAAGATTGACTCGAAGAGAGTTAATGTTTTAAAACAAGGTAAAACATGAGAGAGAAAGAAAGTAGTCTTCTCGAAGAATTTATGAGACTTTGAAACATGGTAAGCTTGCTTATTAAATTATCAGTCTTTCATTAGGTAATGTGAGCAAAAATACGGAAGTGAAGGATAATGCAAGGAATTATGTGGCACGAGTAAGTGGTAGACTCTGTCGTAATGCCAAGAAGAAGAAGGAAATAATGTTAGAGAATGATTTGGAACCTATAATTAAAAAATCTCGAAATGGAACAGATGCGGGGAGTACTGAAGACTTGAAACCTAACAGACAACGACAGCGTAATCAGTCATCAAAGAGAAAGATTTCAGACGGAGAGGAAACTTATCAAGGTCGTCATTTTCTTCTTTAACTGTCATATCAGATTGTTGATTTGAAGTTCATTTCGTTTTATTTATGTTGTAAAACTTGATGTGCATCCTGATTGCGACTTTTTTCTTAATCAGATTGTGATGTATGCTTTTTCAGCATACACTTATTATATACAAGTTCAGAAAACAATGGTTTCTAGATAATAAAGAGATCAAGAAAAGAAACATAAGGATATGGCTTGTTTAGATGAATCTAGTGATTCAAGTATTTCCGACGATGAATGGGAAGATGTTGATCTTACTGATCAACATAATTATGAACCGTCAGGCATGAATGACAACGTGGAAGTTACTATTAGTGCTTCTAGATCTAAGGAAACTGAAGAAAGTAAATGGGCGAAATTTATTAGACAACAAGTTAATCGTAAAATACGTGAACGGCAGATTAATTGTCATAAGGTAAATGTTGCTTCGTTTTAGAAATGTCCAGAGTTCTCGAAAATATAAGTTAAAACACCGCCTGTTACTATTTATCCTATTTCATCTTGGTATGAAAGCAACATTTGTTCTTAATTTAATAAGTTATATGACAAACAAATCGTCAAACAATGAAATATTGATCTGATTAAAATTTTCCACTATATCGTCATGTTTTTTTTTATCCAGATGCATCTTCTTTGTTACATTGCACATTTACGAGTATGGATACGTGCTCTAGTTCGAGATGAAGCCTTAGCTTCATTATGTTTGTCTTTGATCCCGGAAGGTTATTTGGCAGCAGCCAAACACACGTTTGATGTGGCGACAGCAGAAAGATTTTTAAAGTGGTTTCGGTCAGCTTTTCAGCGCACGTACCAAAGTTACGTTCCGAAGACTGACTATTGGGACTATCATGTAATTATTGTTTCTGTTTTTACTGATTGTGATTAATGGTTCCATTGATTAGATCATATCATTTAGTTAATTTGTCAGTCCTCATAAAAAAGCTTCTACTTTTGAGCTTTTGCAAATATTTTTCAAATACGATAACTATTTCAGGTGAGAAGATTGAAGAAATTGATTGAGGAACGCGTATACGAGAATGATAAGGATTTATCTTCTGTAAGTCTTTCTCAGAGATTGTTTGTATGATTAGTTGTTAACTACTTTATGTCTTTCTTTAGGGAGTAATTTATGTTTTTTATTTCAGCTGTTGTTTTTATGTCTCGTTTCTCTAAATCTGCCCGCTCGATTGTGTTTATCTTGTCAACCAGTTACGCAGAAGCCGGTATGTCAAGCAACTTCGCTCTCAGTTCTTGATATATGATGTAATGTTAGTACAAATGTTGAAAATAGAGCTTTTATTGTTGTTAGATGTTAAAAATCTTGTTCTATTTTTTATTTTAGTTCAGTCTTATAGAATATGAGTACATTTTAGTCGATGAATATGTTGCGATCAAAGTATACCGAAATTTTTGTGGAGCAGAACGTTGATAATAGCGACAGTTGTGAGATCTGGGAAATGAAGTTAAATGAAGTGTTGAATAAAATAGAAGTAAAAAGTGATGAAGATTATTGCGAAAAACATAATTCCAAAAACAGGCAGAGATCGAAAAACGAAAAGAAAAAGAAACCGAACAAAAATGGTGATACGATTAGCAGTAAAATTTTGTCTTCTGGTCGTCAAAAATGTGGTCAAGAAAGGAATTATTGGGTGGAATACTGGGATCGTGATGATTCAAAATGGATATGTACGTTTCTTTAAAGTTTTATTAAAATTGTATTAGAAATTTCTGATCTATTGTGACGTATGGATAAAAGTGATTGAAAGTAGAGGTGAGGAGAGCTAACCTTTAAGAAAATGCGCGTAGGATGGTGTTTATTTAATTGGGTGAAAGCTTTAATTCTTTAAAAATTTATTTATTCTTTTTTCCAGCTAGTTGCTTTACTCCTTGATTCATGGTAATGTATTACTTCTTGAATTTCTCTCGTTCTGCATTTAGGTATGGACCCATGGTTTGGATCAGTGGATATGCCAGAAAGTTTAGAGATGTCTACCACTGCTCCGATGCATTATGTTTTGTGTATCGATGACGGTGAATTTTTTTCTTTCAAATGATTATTGGGATAGATTTATGTGCATAATTTGTTTACTTGTTTGTTGTAGATTTGGGAATGCGGGATGTAACAGCGCGATATGCTTCAAAATTCTTATCAGCTGATGTACGACGACTCCGAGTTGAACCATCATGGTGGACCAACACTTTAAAGGTCAGAGGATTTTTTTTTTTAATTGCAAGTTATCGTATTTTACAGTCGCTCTTTTTTTACAGTTATATCGAAGTAAAAATCGAAGACGTGAACGAATTGAAGACATCGCCATCCATAATGAACTTCTTTCCAAACCAAAACCGGCTACAATTGCAGAATATAAAAATCATCCACTGTATGACAGTTCATTTTTTTCATAATCTGCTGAGATATAAATCTGTACGGGAGCTGGTTTTCAGATATGTTTTAAAAAAAGATATCTTGAAGTATGAAGCAATTTATCCAGAAAATCAGGCCTCTATTGGACAAATTCGGGGTATTGATATCTATCCTAGAAGTTCCGTCTTTCATCTCGATACTTCTCTAAACTGGATGAAACAAGCTCGTGTTGTAAAGGTATGCTCTAAATTCTGTGAATTTGCAGGTAAATAGATAGACGGTTTTTAATTATGTCCCGGATGCGTTTCAGATAATGTCAATATGGAAAATAATGCTAATTTTGTTTCTGTAAGGTTTCTAGAAAGAAGAGAAGCCATACAAAGTTGTGAAGGGGAGAGTAAACCATCGCGTAGCACCGGAACTTAGAGAGCCACGATCTCTAGAATTATATGGGTATTGGCAAACTGAACCATATGTGCCACCGAAAGTTGTGGATGTGAGTAGTTGGGATGATTTTCTTTCTTCTGTGGAATTCAGTTGGCAAATCTACTCTTGTTGCTTTTCATTATACCATCTGCAGGAGCGTATTCCACGAAATGAATTCGGCAATATATATGTTTATAAAAGCAGTATGGTGCCGGAAGAATGTGTTCATGTACGGTTAGATGGACTCGTTACAATTGCGCGGAAGCTTGATATTGATTGCGTGCCTGCGGTTGTTGGATGGGATTTCCATAAAGGGGGAAACCATCCAATGTTAGTTTGCTGAATATACCAAATTAAATGTGTTCCCATGAAGGAAATGTTTTTATTTTAACATCAGTTTCTGTAACTGAATTGATTTAAGAGCTCTAAGCTCATTTTTTCAGTGTCGACGGATGTGTCGTCTTAAAAAAGCATGAAAATATGCTTCGCAAAGTATGGAAAGAATTTCACCAGAAAAAACAAATTGCATTTGAACAGGTAAATTGACAAATTTTACGCTAATTATTGTAGTGCTTATGATATTTATTGCGTAATATTGCTACATTTTTTTATCCCATTACAGAAGCGAAAAGAACGAGCTCTAAAAAATTGGAGACGTCTCACAAAAGGTATGCTTACAATGAGGAAAGTGCGTGCCAAATTTCTCAGGATGGATCGTCGAAGCATGGTAAAAAGCAGTGAAATAGTTGTTGCTGATTATTTTTTAATGAAACAGTTCACTGTTATGGTAATTTAGATGTTAGTAAAATTTAGAGACTTGCTTTTTTCAGTGGTGATGTAATTTTGCAGGAAATAGATGAGAAACTGGAAGATCAGGTCTTGACGCCTGCCCCAGATGATACTATTTTATCATGGCCTCATACGATTTTCAACTTACCAGAAAGTACTGTTAATCGTGGTCGTCGTTAATCATCACCTTTATTCTTATTTTCATTACTTGTCAGTGTCACACTTTACATGCGCAAAAAAATGTATATTTTCAAAATACGGTCGAGAATTTTTTACGTCTGTTGATTATGGGACCATATTTTGACTAGTGGTCATTTCTGAGAATTACAAGGAATGTGATTTCGGTTATTCCTTTGCGTGTCAGTAATTTTACTCGTTCGATAAAATTGTATTTTACATTTCAGAACATTTAATACCTTATTCTGAAGTCATCAAATGCTAATTACGCATATTTTATCTGTGCCATGCTTTGTATCAATTTTTGAGAACTGTTATGATTTGTGGTTGCATGCAACTAGCATACTACTCGATACGGAATTTGATAGAATTAATCAGGTCTAGGGCAGATATTAGGTAATCATATGTAATTTGCTAAGTGTACTGCTGCTGCATAAATTGAAATTGTTGCTTAAAATGGTTTCTATGCTTCTCAGTAGTTAACTGAAACTTCTGGTTACCGATTCAAACGTAGGTTTTACAAACAGAACGAAGCAAAACCTAATATTTCATTGCGCTGTGTCTATATGTGCACATGATTATATTTCATATCATTACGAAGTAGGCTTTTTACTGGTGACAGCTGGTGAAAGGCTTATTTGATCTTGATATCAATCCAGAACTTTTCTGGAGTGATCACTTCCAACTAGTAAGAGAGGTTTGAGAATTAAATGGTATGGTCGGTTGGCAGCTTCGATTAACACCTAAACGAACATTAGTGAGAAGTGTTGTGGCTGTCATTGGTTTGGCGATTGGAGCGTATGGTGTGGGGTGTATTTATAAACCGCTTCAGGTCATTATTTTCTATCACTGACTTCGAGGTAACTCAAATACGTCTTCATGAATAGATATACCTGCTAAGTGTTTCAGGTGTTAATTAGGATCAAAACAGTTTCTGATTATGTTTAAACTCAGCGCAAATAACTTTTCTTGGCAAAAAAGCGAAATGTGGGCAAAGATATTACTTATTTAGTGTAATCTAAATTAGATGAATGTAATGAGCGGTTTCAAACAGAATATCTTCTGCAACAGTTCCAGTAAAGTATGATTATCTGCAGGGTTTTCAAGACGAACTGGATTTACGTAAAGCTGAATTGCTACTTCATTACAAGAAGAAACATGATGATCGTGTCCGAAAAGCTACCAGGATGCAGAATGAATCAGATATCAAGGAATTATAACGATAGTTCTTATCATGATGAACTGCATCCGAACTCTTCATTCAAGCAGATCTTTAAATACTACAAACGACATGATATCATCCCTGATTTGTCTGAAGTGCTTGACTTGCGTCACTCATCAGCAGCTAAGGGAATTTGCTGCTCTAGATTCGAACCAATTGTATTGCCATCGAAGGAAATTTTAAAAAGCCTAAAGCTGCGACCAATATCTGAATGGACTGCATCAACTATTGCTCATCGACCAGGTATGGTATTGCTGAATAATATTTTCGAAACGACTGGTCATCTGGAATGGATAAAACGTTCATTATTCGTTTATACAGAGCCACCAGGTTTCACCAACGTTGGTCTACAAATACCCAATGCTCGAAATGTGAGTTTTCAAACTTAGCACTGATTTTTTCACTGTGAGGTGAAGGTAAAAATGAGTTTTCGGATACGTCACTTTGGCTGTTATCTTCATGCAACTTAGATTTTTTCTATCGTTACTTACTTCTATTGAATGAAAGCAATTTTTAAGCATAAAGTTAAGTCTTGTACCAAATAAAACAGCTTATAATTTTGGAGCCAATGGTATGAACGTCCTGTGTATCTTATAGTTGATTGTTTCTAGGTTTTTAGAGAACATGCGAAACGGCTACGATGGACCACTCTTGGTCTTCATTACAACTGGACAACAAAAATTTATCCCCCTGAGGGTAACATTTATTTTCTCGCCTCTTATATGAGGGAAAATGTGTTACTTAAAAGCTTTGTGTTGAGGTGTCCCATTGCCTGCAGAACTCGTGTCGTTGTCAGATATTTTCTCACAAGCGCTTGGTTTAGGACCAATGTTTGCGGATGCTGCTATCATAAATTTCTACTCTAGGAAAGCTACATTAGCTCCACACGTTGATAAGTAATCGGTTACATAGTCACATTTCCTTTCATTTAGTTAAAAAATATGAATTATTAACTAATTCAGCTTACAGATCCAACGTTTTGAAAGCAGCTAATTTTTAAGGACATCATTTTGATCTAATTCTGATGAAAGTTTCCTTTGAGATCGGAACGTGAGCTTGCGCAACCAATTATTTCGCTAAGTTTCGGTCAGACTGCAGTTTTTCTGGCTGGTGGACTCGATTTAAACTGCCCTATCGATGCATTTTACATTCACTCAGGTGATGTCTTAATCATGTACGGATCGCAGCGGCTTATTTATCATGCTGTTCCACGAATTTTACAAAACACTTTATTTGAAGAATATGAGCAGTTTAAAGAAGTCGTGAACTATGCAAATGGAAATCGCGTCAACATCACCATTCGGCAAGTAAATAAACAAGTGTGAATCGATTAGAATTCAATCTATTTCTATGAAACCAATGCTTTTAAGATGTCATGATAAATATGACATAAATTTTGACAGTGATAAATGCTAGTGGGATGTTTGGAGAGCAAAGACTAAGGAATTGTTATGTGTAATTGTCAACATGTTTCTTCTGATCTCTGATCTCTGGTCAAATCTTCATGTGCATGATTGTTACGATGTGTATTAAATCTCGTCACTTTGTCACAGCACAAATCAGAAATGTGTGGTTACAATATACGGACTTATAAATCCAGTAATAATAAACTTCTGTTTACATTTGAATGAAACAGTTACCAAAACTCCAAGTAGAAGCTGGACTGTTGTTTAGATGCATCTTGGGCATTTCATCAGTTATACATTTCGGACTGGTATACAGCCAAACTATGTGCCTGATATTACGGTACAGGAAATGACGGCTTGATAAAGTATTGTCAGAAGTCAAGTGGAGTAAGGATCATGAAATGTACGAGTCTGTGGACTTTGGCTACAATATACTGGCACTAATACTAACAAGACAAGTATTTACATTGGGCATTCAGGATTGGTGTAGGTGTGATTGGATAGAATAGCGCTACATTACTTCCTCATTTTTTTGACAAGAAATCTAGGAATTTTGAGCGGCATTTTACTGCGCTGATGTTTGAATGTGTCGTCAATAGTGTAATGGAAGGATGTAGTTGAAGTTAGTTATTGCGTGGTGCGCATTTGTGCGTTGAGAAATCTGGATGTCTTAATTCGCTAGTCGTTCTATTGGTAAAAAATATTGAGTGTGTGTAGTCCAGGCTAAAAATGAGGGCGAAATAACAGTTGTAAAAGTAATATGAAATATTGCATGTCAGGGCCATATTCTGAACTGTGGAAAATGTTCGAAGCAAAATTAGGTTGTGCTTCAACGTTGAAGCGAATTGTCGATGCTATTAAGGATCTCGTAACTGATGCTCCATTTGACTGCAGTGAAACTGCTATGTGTTTACAGGTTGGCAATTTGAAGTGATTCTTATCTAAATTATCAAAACACTTTTTTTATTAGCTGCATGTATTACCATATTTTTTATTTAGGTATTGGCATTTATGCATCCATGATAAGTTGCTCTTAAATTAGTTTTTTTTCAGGCGATGGATTCATCACATGTCGCTCTGGTTTCCTTGAAAATGGACGTTGCAATGTTTGAATGCTATCGCTGCGACCGAACGATTAACCTTGGACTTAGCTTAGCTGGTATGGCCAGAGCTTTGAAATGCGCTAATAATGATGATACTTGTCTTATTCGATACGAAGAAAATGACGATTCAGTGCTGTTTCTTTTTGAAGATACGAAACGGGTATTACATTCATATATCATTTCTCATAAGCTTTCGTAACTGATTTTTCTTTCCAAATTAAATTGCTGATTTTAGGATAAAAGTCAGGAAGTGGTAGTGAAAATGATGGATATTGATAGTGAGCATTTGGGCATTCCAGAACAGGACTATTCTGCTGTTGTTTCAATGCCGGCTGCTGAATTTCAAGTATCGCATCCTTTATTCTTTTCAAATCCTTAGGGGAATTGCATGTAATAGCTTGAGGCTATTTCTTGCAGAAAACGTGTCGAGACTTGGCAATGTTTTCGGATTCTTTGATGATAGCGGTCACTAAAGCTGGTGTGGTTTTCACCGGAAAAGGAGATGCCGGTTCGTCGACCGTTACGTATGCTCCTTCGAAGGATGCTGACGACGATGATCAAAATGTAATTCTTTTATGATGACTGTGACAACAGTAGCTTCTTATTTGTTGCTGTTTCGTTTTAAAACCAATTATAGGTTTATTTGTGAATTAATTTCCTTTAGTTTTGTTTAATCGTATGCAATGTTTCTGAAGTGATTTTGTTCGCAGGCAGTGTCCATAGATGTTCAGGAACCAGTCAGCGTCAATTTCTCCATCAAGTACATGAATCATTTCACTAAAGCTACGGCACTTTCAGAAAGAGTAATTTTTTTATCCTCATGTCCATTATATTTTAAAGTGGTGTGAGTTACCCAAATATTTTGTCATATGACCAAAATTATAGGTTCGCCTTTCTTTATGCAATAATGTTCCTGTTGTTGTGGAATATGGTCTTAGTGAGAATGGACATTTACGTTTCTATTTGGCACCGAAAATAGAAGATGACGATGCAGAAATGAAATAATTAGATAAAACTGGGTCTATATTTATGTTGCTTCTCAAGATACTTCTAAATCTCGTTTTTATTAAGATGCGTGCTTCTTTCCGAATATTCTATTGATTTGAATTGGTATGCGTCATTATATCAGAAATTTTTTATCCATCTATGTTATTTTGATCGTTTCTGCCAATCCATAATTAAGAATAGATGCACTGTGCACGACTCAATTTCTATATCTATTGCTTTTTATCCTGAACCTTGTTTTTTTTTAAATTAGTCAGTTCCATTACATTATCATAGAGTTCATTCATTTCACAATATCAGTGATAACTAGACAGAAGTAGGACGGAAGTTGGAGATAAAATGTAAAGGTACAAATAGGTGAATTGTGCAGTCACTTTAAAAGACTGTATCACAGCAGGTATTTAAGCAGGACTAATCTGACATCATTTTTTTTCATTGTTATGGTTGGTAATTAATCCATTTTGGTCTTAAAGTGAGATTGCAGTCTCGTACCACCAAAGAATGGAAATGGTGAGTTTGTAAATGTATGATGCAAGTCGGAGAGAAGTAACTTCATACTGCATTTGGAGACTATTAAAGTTTAATAGAAACGAGAATATGTAGATGCAAGGAATGCCTCTCGAAATATGGCATTCACGGTGGTAATTATAGTCTTATGCACTGGAATGCGCGACAAACGGAGTTGTAAGTTTTACAGTGATTGAACTTCAGGTCCATTTGATTACCCTGCCAGTCATCAGTCACTTTCAAGTTGCTGGACCGGGAATGAAAACGACATGTGCAAGAAGTACTGCCTTCAATGATCGAATGAATTGTCAGATGTTGGTTCAATTATGCATCGGGAATGATTTATTTATCCCAACTATCGATGCAAAAAGTTCAGGAAACTGGAAAGACGCCCTTTCCTTGCATCAGTAATGGCTCTGTTTGTTGGAAAAAATGAATTACACCTATGAATCTTAATCTCTGTATTCCAGCGTGAAACTTTCACAAATGCAAATTTCTGTCTCTCGTTCTTATCATTTGCGTCTTATTTCCTAAAGGACTGCACAAGAATCTGTGCTTGCTTTTTTCCCTTTTCATCTATTAATAATTAATTGGGTGATTGTTAGAGTACAAACAACAAACTGAACTTGACAGGAACTGAGACTATTCTAAATAATATGTGATGGCTGCTTGCATGTATTAATCAAAGAAATGAGCAACTAAAATGGAACACAAAATTTCACATTGCAGTACACAAGCCTCGGATGAAAACCTGAAACCGAATATAGAAATTATGCAAGATCATAATATCGTTGAGGCATGCAGTATACATTTTAAGAATTAAGAAGATTGCTGCCACTGAATAATTATCAACAACCCATTCATTCGAAATAATTCCATGAACATGAAAGTTTCATGGTATATAAAAAATTTTGAGACAGATTTCCGAATTATATATTTTTCATGAAGGATCAGTGAAGTAGGAATTGTGGCTTCTTATCATGTAACTGCTTAAAAATTTGTTGAAATCTGTTCTTTGATATTTACATCTCTGAATCTACTTCTAATCGAGTCATGAATTCATTGTTTTGCATTTGACAGTACAAGCTTCGATAATTATAATAATGCTTCGCTTAACACTAAGCTGGAGCCATTTTATATCACTCGTGTGATTTCCGAGTGCGCAGCTTATCCAGCAATTTTTCGTTGTATGTAATGCAGACTTCAATATTTGCAACTTCAGCACCATTTATATCCATAACTAAACGGCACATTGATTAATGCATGTTAATTTTAAAATGTCTTACAGCTTTTCTGATATATTTCCACTTTTTTAAATTACCATATTCATCAGCAAAAGAAAACATGAAATGGTGATCAAGCCGACTTTGACGGTGCTAATGAATTTTTCATTTCGGTATATAGTTACTTGCTTGAATTATCTCAAGCTTAATGTTACCATAGTTTACTTACACCATATTACACGTTTTTCTGCATTGTGATCAATATTTAATTCGATATATATTACTCCAAGATCATCACTGGGTTCATTGCAGTTTCCATCGCTCACCAAGTTCATTTCCATCCTTAAAAGACTGCTTATTAAGGCTGCTTTTCACTTTTTGCATTTTTTTCTAAATCAAGAGGACTATGATATTGAAACTTAAAGAAGAATTCAGTTCAGAAATTCACTTTCAAGTAAAACTTTTACTTATTGCCAAGTTCGATCCACTGACGCAGCAGTTGAAACTGTTGTTCATTTAGAGTGTATGCTGCAAGAAATATAATGAAGCATTTTTTAGAGTTTTGATGTTATTCACTTCACATAAGGACTGATCCTCTCATTATGATATTGCAATCGAAGTCTATTCTTTCATGCCAAATGCAAGAGAATTTTGACACTTTCACATCAGAGTTTTATTGTGTTCTGTTACTTTTTGTGTTTATAGAACAAATTTATAATGGAAGTTTTGACGGTCATGATGTGTGAACCTTAGAATAGGGTAAAACATTAGGTCAATACTCTTTAAAGAATGCATCTTAGATTGGATGGCCGGTCTTTGAAAAACACTGTTCATTGATGACATTTTCGACAGTTTTTTCTTACATTTTCGGAAGTTAAATGTTGCCGTAGATTGTGAATTTCTTGGAAGTGGTAATGGTTTTCTAGGTGTTTCACATTCACTCAAAGGAAAATCCAAAAACTTCCATTCAATATGAGCAAAATAATCGTCACATAAAGAGTCGAGCAAAAGTGATGAGTCGTCAATTTGAAGATTTCCAATTAAAATTTCCACAACATATAATTCATTTGAGGCCGTCTGTAGAAGAAGCAGTTTATGTTAGGATTCTAATTGAACTCATAGATTTTAAAAAAAAAAGTTGATGGGATTTCCTATGCGTTACTAAATACTTTTTAAATTGAGAAAGTCGAATACGAATAAATTATCAAAGTTACCTTTACAGTTGTATAAATATTTTCGTAGAGACAGTCCTAAGCTGTTCTTTTTTGACATTTTTTAATGAAAAAATGGAAGATTTTAAATATCTGAAAAGAAATTGAAAAACCCAACTACACAAAGATATGACAGTTTTCGCATTTTTTATAATTTCTTTCATAAAATCTAACTTGTTAGCTTATCTTGCAGAATTGTACTGAAAAATAGGGTTTTCGCAGTCTTACCTGCACATTTAACTGCTCATAATTGGCACATATTGCGGAAATATCTTCTATCAATTCCCCTTCGTCAAAGATCGAACTGCCTGTTGTTTCTTCTACAGTATTTGAACTAGCTGAAATTAAATGGTAAACACATTGGACTATCATATTGAATTTGAATGTTTCCAAATTTTCAAGAGAGAATGTACAATTTACATGAAAATAATTGATGAATTGGATCAGCAAATTCAACAGCTCGTGGAAACTTACGTTCTCTCTGAAAGAAAATTATTTTTTGTTGTTAATTTGTCTCGATTTTAAATTGCAGTAATTAAACTCCAATCTGAGGGAAAGCATAATTATTTATAATCTCTTGATGGCGCATGGAGATATTATATGCGTTTCTTTCTTAAAATCAGCATAATGCAAGTAACATTTTTCCTTTCAAAAACTCAATTAATATTTAAATTTTTTAATCGCTTTGATATTTTCCAGATTTCTGATCTGCGCTAAAGCACATTTTGTTTCTCTCTCTATAGAATCAAAGTGTTTAAATCAAAAGTTTAAAAAACAGTTTCTCTGAGAGATTAAATAATTTGAAATCTTTCTTATGAATTTTCTTTTCTAAATTAGTTATTTCTCAACAAAATTTCTTTCATAGTTCTGATTGAATTATATGCGTTGCCCGAACAGTGTAAAGTTGTTTGTTATTCTCAATTTCGGAAGCTAAGATAACTGTCAATCTTCTGAAAAACCAATCAAGCGAAATATATAATTAGCTGCAGAACCTATTTCTATAGAAAAATTAAAGTATGTAAAGTTTGAGCAGACCAATTCCATTGTTTTATTTTCAAAATTATTCAACCGATCATCTTGGGCACTGTCTTTGTACACGTTATTTTCAATATCAACTGCTGTAGGTCTGATTTTATCTGATGGGACGGAATCAGAAGAATTCTTCTTAGAATAAGAACCATCAGAAGGAACAGAATCATCATTTTCTTGGTTGTCACTTGAAGTTTCCTTTGTACTATCACTGCTGAAGACATGAAGTAGTAGAAAGTTCAGTATTAAGAAAAACTATTAAATTGGTTGGCATTTTCTTACTTCAGCAGTTTTTTACCTGGAGAGCTCCTGCAATCTAATTTCAGTTGATTCGTGCTGTAATTCACGCAACTGATAATATTTACCACTAACGTTGTCCTGATTGTCATTGTGGTCACATGTGATATCAGGCCTTACGCTTGCAAATGATTGCAGACTTCCACTGACTATTTCAGTATTTTTCTTACTAAGACCCTGAAAATAATTTTTATCGCAAACCTTAAGGAGAACCATTTAATAATTCTACTTCTAAATCCAGAGATTTACAAGTATAATTATTTAATGCTCAATTCAAATAATCGTTGAGACCGTATCAAGGACTGATTATTTAAAATAATTTGTAGTGAAAATAGTAATGTCTCAAAAGCATGAATTAGTTTTGCTTATTAAATTAACTTATTCCGGTACGCAAACGGATTCTAAATGCACTGCACCTTATTGTCGAGTAAATGCTCTTGTGGAGGATAACATGAACATTTCCAGTAAATCGAAATGTCGATGGAAGCTTCACTTGGCATGCCATTTATCTATAAATAGTATTCATTTTTCAAATCATTTGTACTTTAGATTTCAGCTTTCCATATCAGTTAATCACATAAATAAATTTTTCACGTAATCATTGGTACTTTATTCCTTTTAAAAAAGTAGCTACTGTATCACTGGATCATGAAGTTGACCACTATAAAATATTGCAACTTCTTAAATGAAATTTACTGATAAGAGTGGAAATGCTCCTGATATCTTTTTGTTATGAATTAAAGGATAAAGCGCGATGTTAATATATCCAATTTGTCGTTCGCTACCACCATTTCCCTGATCTTCAATGATAAATACTGTTAGATTCTGAAAACATGAGTGTAATTTGCTAAAGAATTTAATATTGCTCTTCTTACAATACGATAATTATAGAAACTGTCATCGGGCTAACTTTGAATACCATGAAATATCTGATTTTGTTAGCCTTGAGTTATTAATAAGGTTAAAGTTCAAATTTACCAGCTACTTTTCTTAAGTTATGAAATTTTCACAAATTCATTCATGTTTACTGCTTCATTTTATTTTCATTTCGTTTGTACTTTAATTTTGATTAATGAAGTGTGTTGTCAAGATACAAAATATCTAAATATTCTTTTTGTGTTTAGTTTCAGTACAAATAAAACGCCAGAACAGAGGAAATTTTATATAGTTCTTTTGTCATGATGTGACAGAGGTAGTGTAAAAAATGTGATTGATAAATTGTTCCAAAATGTGATATCGAACAAGAAATTAAGCAACAAAATAATCAGATTAGTCAAAAATTACTATCATAAAATTAAAAGATCTTACTGAGTGGCGGAAGGTACGATGAAGGTTGATTCCGGTAGGCAATAGCCATGATTTTACAGAATTGTACTCTGGATTGGCATTGTTCGGTATAGTACTGGTGCGCCAGGTATCACAGTCATATAATTCATAACAAACAAAAGTTGAAGGAGCATAATCACCTTAAAATAGGGTTTTGGGAGTTTATAATACTTTGACGCTTCCAGCTTTAATCATTTTAGAATGTTTGACTCACATGCAATGAATTTTATAGAATAAAACTTTCGAAAAATAAAATTATCAATTTAATTGCATTATCTTCTGTTATGTAGATGATGAGATAATATCTCAGGTGAAGCAGCAGCAGGAATATAATTAAAAACGGAGGTCAGTCATTTATATATGAAGCAGTTTATACATATTATTTTGTAATAACCAAATGGATTCTTTCTGAATTCAACCTCAAATCTAATGTCTAAAACGACTATCGATGGTAACCTTTAACAAGCTTATCGAGATTGGAAGAACGTTGAATATCAATGATTAGCTGATTGAAAATCGAATGACTAATAGGTTCTTGATCTTCCGATGGTAAACGATTTATTGCAGTCAGTTTCTGCTGCAAAATACATTGTTTTCAATGAAGTAAATGAACGTACAAGAGAAGTTAATGAATTTAGGGAGAATTTTTGAAAATGCCCTTCATTTCATGCCATTAAAAATGGAATCATGCTAATTTTAATTAATAACCTAGTGAAGAAATAATTACGTTCTGCATGTAGAAAAAACATAACTGCAATTCTTTTTTTTCGAATTACAGAAAAACAGTGAAAATGTGGAAAACGAAATTTTATGAAATACATTGTACACAATGATTCCACACTACATGAAAAGTGCTAGTCAAACGTAGCAAACCAGTAAGATTACTTTCAAACGTGGTCAGGGACAGTGAAGTTTAAACTTTAAAAAGTAGCACAGTAGCATTGTTTGCCAGACGAAATAATCTTTGGTATACATTCAAAAAAATTGAGTATTATGCTATTTAAGTAATTACTTACTCTTTGCAAATTTAACGCGTCACACATTTTAGATGTGAGTGTTATATTATATTCGATTGTTGCGAATAAATTACCATCGCGAACGGAATGCATTTGAAGAATGCCATGATGAGATTCATTAACTTTCATCAATGCTTTTAACGATATAACACCAATGGAACAGAGCTCGTAACTACTTCCACGCGGATGATACATTTCCAACGTGATCCCACGCTAATAATACTTTTGACTGGCAGAGGATTTAATTAAGAATTGATAGTAATGAATATCATTATGCAGTTTCTTCAACGCGATATCAAATACTTGTTTTAAAAAAAATATAATTAAAAAATTATAGGCAAACCGTTTGCAGACAATGAAGAAACAAATTAGAGACGACGATATCATAAATGGTCGTAAAATCGATTCGTATTCTGAAATTATTGCTAAAAAACACAAAATTATATCTCCTTACACACATATATATAAAAATACGTAGCATTCACTGAAGTACCATCTGCAAGTATGTTCATTTTTCATAATCAAGATGCTAATGCAAATGTTATTGACGCATGTATCAAGGACTAAATGTTGTAAAGAACCAGTTTACGGATAATCGGTCTTTCATAAATGATTACAAATATTGAAACCATCAGTTAAAATCATTCTTATTTCTCATGCCTACTAATTAAACTTTTGAATTGATAATATTGATAAGGTCTTTCCGATTAACTGAGAGAATAAAATTTACATTTGA
The DNA here is from genome assembly GCA_900618365.1 of Thelazia callipaeda. Classification (NCBI taxonomy): domain Eukaryota; kingdom Metazoa; phylum Nematoda; class Chromadorea; order Rhabditida; family Thelaziidae; genus Thelazia; species Thelazia callipaeda. Next base: position 50,976 of record UYYF01004338.1, on the reverse strand, counting down.
GAACGGCTGTATTACTAATTCAAGTATATCTAACAGTAATAAGCTTACTCAGGACCAGTTAACATTGGCGTTGTCTGTAGTTCAAAATCATAAAATTCTATAGCTAAAAATACTGTTGGTCGAGCAGTGCCCATCTGTAGAAGTGCAACTGAACTTAGTATAATTCTCGAGAGATGAAACATCATTTCGCTCGTTTCCGCTTCTTGTTTATTTTCCTGAAAGGTTAAAAAATTTGTATCATGATTGATTTGTCGAAATATTTTCATCTTAGCTCAATACTAGACTATATACAAATAAGGTATATCAGTGCACTCATCAATGTGCTTAGTGCCTGCAAACTCTCAGTCATTAATAAAGATAAAATAACTACTGTTGACAGCTTTTCTTGCTTTTAATTTGTTGTAAATTCGTTTTATAAGAAACTGTATTTCATTTTCAAATTAATCAAAAGTTAGAATTTACTTGAAAAAAGAGACAAAACTTACATTTTTTAAACATGTTCGAAACTCGGTACTTATTTCAAATTTATAAGAATTACTGTGAAATAAATTTCTTTTTTTTTCAGATATCGAAAGCTCACCCCAACTTGTAAAATGGGTAATTGATCGCCGTAAGCCAATGTTTTCAATTGTGATTCTAAATTTCGAATTTCGGCTTCACGTTCAGAAAGTTTCATCACTAGCTTTTTCAGTTTATGTTCGTAATTATCTTTTGTTTGTTGCAGATTTTGATTTGTCAAAGCTATCTGAAATTACAGATGCTTACATAGTAATTAAAACTAATCATAATAATTTGTTCAAATGACTCTATTGAGATATAAATAATTTAAAAACAAGGTACCAAGTGACTAGGTATTCATTTTAACCAAAAGGACTGGTAAAAAAGTGATTTTTAACCAAAATAACTCCATCATATTCTACTTATTGTCAAACCATGTCATGAAATAGTCAGTTGAAGCATATATTTAAGGACAGATGTAATTAAAGATTTATATATTTATTTTATTACTAGAAATAAAGAAGTGATCAATCTTTGGGGCAATTTAATCTCATAGGTCCTACTTTTTTATTGAAAACATAAAGAATTTATATTACATTTAGAGCATTGATTTAATAGAGATGAAATTTTGTTTTAGATGTAATGTAAATTCAAATCTTGTGATTTCAAAAATTGATATATTTGGTTTTTTATTAAAGATGCATAAATTTTAATTTTTTTGAAATATTATCAAGTTTGATCAAAATAAAAATGCATTCATAACATTTTTTGAAATACTTCTAATTAGTTAAAATCTTTGACACTCAAATTTCGTACTATGAGCTGATTGACTTCAGCTACAAATAAGATAAAATCGTTTCATCTAGGAGCATCAAAAGTTAAGTGCAAACTTTTTAAAGTTTTCTTTTTTCATTAAAATTAATTGAAATGAATACCTCCTGAAGATGTTGCTCATTTATAGTATGCTGCATCAATAACATATTTCGAACTTTTTCTAGCTCGCTGTGGATTTCCATATACATTCTTTGCCATCTGCAATGAAAATGATGCATAAATAAAAGTGGTTTAAAGCAGACTATCCCAGAATTCATTTAGCAAAAGCAACAGAACTGAAATTCAACAAAAAACATAGTGCTATGCACAAAAATTGATGCATGATGTTGAAGGAAAAACTAATTTATCGCAGATCACCAAACATTATTTCTCTGTAAAAAAAACTTCGAACTTGTCAAGTTGATTATTATCTACTGTTTTGCTCTCTTCAGAAGAAGGTGTCAGAATATGTCGTTCGATAATTCGTGATAAATCCTCATATACTTTAACAAGACTGAAATCGGTTTTTGAAGATTCCTGAAATTTATATTGTCTGTATAAGAAAATAATCAACTGTGTGTTATTTTTTAAAACCATTTGATTAATTTTTTATTTACTACCCTATTATCATCTATTCTTCACTCTGCTTACTTACCAACGCAATTCAAAAACTTTTTTTTTTAATTTCGCGCTTTTAGTTTTTTAATAAAAATAATTAAAAGGACAAGCCTTGAAGCTTTCCTCTTCCATTTCCTCGTTCTTAGCTTCAACTTGTTCTTCACCTCTAGCAATCTGTGATTTCAATTGTAGTTCACCATCATCACTTGCTATTTTCCCTGCTTTCATTTCTCTTTTCATCAGTTGTTGATATTTTTCTTCCAATTTTGAATATTTTATGAACAGTTCATGAATTTGTGGATGATTCTGATGTTGACCATATAACCTATTTTGATGATTACTATTTTCTTCTACCATCAATTGCTCAATCGTCAACGAGCTAAATTTTTTGTCATAAAATAAATTTTATTTTTTAGTTGCTATTTTTTTTAAACTTTGAAAAATTACTGCATCGAATTTTCGCTGGGTCGCTTGGAACTATTATACTGTCAAATGTTATATGTAAATCTGTAGCTTATTGTGATCGATTCTTGTAAGTTTAATCGTTCTCAACCATAAAGAAAACTCTTGAGAGTAAAAAAAATGCAAACTTGCTTTTAAAAAATTGTGAAAGGAAAGAGTAATATACTTTTGACTGTTCATTTTTTCTTTTTAAACAGAAGAGGAAAGTGAAAAATAGAAAACGAACTTCTGCACAAGTTTATCATTAGCGTCACGTAATATTTCGTTTTCTTCACGCATTATTTCCAATTCCTTTTCTACAAATCGTATATTTTGTTCCTCTTTGATATTTGGCAGTTCAGTATTTAATTTCATTACAGCTAACTGTCGTTTTAACTCTGTCTCTGTTTGTTGGTTAACACACAACAGCTGATCGTATGCCTTTTTCAGTTTTGTAAGTTGCTAAAACTGATATTAAATATTGATATCGCACTGAACGCACTGAACCAATGCACAAATATGTTAAGCTATTTGATCCATTCATTCAAAAAAGGAAAAAATTCATTTTTCCATTTAATTCCGCAAATTACATTGTTTTATCAAATTATTCATTTCCACGATATTATGAGTTAAAAGAAAAATGAAGCTGAGAGATCGTTTTCAAACAATGTTGTTTCAAATAATTATTAATTAAAGCTGTTGTAAAAATTTATTCTTGAAAGGGAAAAAGTATGACTTAATTAAATCTAAAATAATTCACTAAACATCTAATCAGACATTCGATTAATTATCTTAGATTTAATTAGGTTGAAAAAGAACTGAGTAATTATTAAATAAAAGGGAAAGATTTTCAGCATTTTTACTTCTTGCACATCGTTGAATTTTAACGTTAACGAAGAACATTCATCTTCCTTTTGTTTCATTTCTCGATTAAGTTTTACAAATAAAGTTTTGTCCAGAAGTGATGATTTCCTTGAAAAGCCAAAAATAAGACAAGCACAAATTTTACAAACTCTGATTTCAACCACATATTTCATCAGCGTTATCACTCTAACTTATCATTTAATTAGACTGAAATACCTATTTCTATTTCTTAAAAAAAACAGTTCCACTTGTACCACTGTGTTAATTATTTTATGCCATGTATGAATTCACAAAAAATTTACGCCATTTGCGAACCACACCTAGTTGTACTAACAAAAACCGACTATCCATTCATGCATCTATTAATGATCAATTTTTAAGCTCGAAAACGTTGAATAACATGAAAGTAAGCATATTAACGTTTCACTTATTAACTGTGGTTTCCTGCCAGAGCCACGTGCCAAGCATGTTGTAGATATAGGTCTTCTTACTGTGTTGGCTGATGGTGATCTGATCAACAGAGGTCGTACAGACTGACTGGACCTTTGTGGCATGGCCAATTGAGGTCGTTTGAGAGGTAAATAAGTCTGAAAACTTGAAAATATTGCTGATTTGATCCTTCTTTCAAATAAGAATAACTAATTCAATTTTAATTGCTTATTAAAAACAATAACAATGAAATTGCACAGAAAATAGAAACTTGTGACAATGTCGGGGATTGCATTAACGAACTCGGCTTTGAATAGTTGAGAATTTGCTGTTTCAAAGTTTTCAACTGCAATTTTGAATCAATTTTGAGTTGCATCGTTCTGATAGGTATTATAAATAATTTATGATTATCGAATGCTTTTAGCACTTCTGTAATATAGCAAGAAAAAACATTGGCTTAGAAAAGCAGGACAACAATTGAAAAGGGTGATAATAAATCAGGTGTAGAATGACTGATATCACATTTAAAAAAAAAAAAATTATTATTACTTATTACAAAAACTCTCTACCAAAATGAACTTATTGAAAGTGTGTACATTTGTAAAGCTGTGTGAAAACTTAACATAAAATCATTCGAAAACCAAAAAGCTTTTAAAGTTAGAGCAAAGGTGACTGAGAATGTGTTTTTAGTAATTTTGTCATGATAAAAAAGTAGAAGATGCATTGTTGGGACAACAAAAACTGAATCAGTCAGATATAATTAGAATAACATAGTTATCGAGTTTGAAAATTTCAGAGTAATGTCAAATTAGAATAAAAATACAAAAATATTTTTTTTAACACTTTTCAACCACTACCTTGTTTGTAAGTAATCGGTTTTCCTTCACCAACTGCGCATGCTGTATATTTTCATTTTCGTCAGTTCTAAAATTCTTTGCGCCAATATCAGTTCTTCTAATACGTGAATTTGTCCTGAACAAATTTCAGTAATTAAATCCACCATGTATTTGAAATCATGTGTTACAGCTGATTACTTCGACTTACTGCTTCAGTTTGATTTCTAATTCATTGTACTTTTGTTTAAGATCATAGTGTTGTTGATAAAGACTGTGATAACGATCTTCCAATTCGGGTCTTGACCATTTCTCAATTGGTGGACGGATAACCATAACGTTTTAAATAACTATTGAAACATTTGCTGCTCTATAACATTTTTGGTTACTTACTTCAGTTACTCACAATCATTTCAATGTTGATTTTAGTTGAATCTATTGTGCAAAAATTAGGTTATAATTACTATTACTTTTTATAAGCACTTAACATCAATCATTTCTCTTCAAGCATGCACTTGTGCATTTATTCTGTCATCTGTGAAGATATCTATGGCAAAAAGTATATTTAACCTTGGTTAAAAAGTGATAAGCTTTTAGTGTTTTCAAACTTACCTAAATTTCTCTGATCTGAAAAGTAGTTGAAAATTTTCGCTGCATCAATTTTCAAACTAATAACCATTATATCATATGAGATTTCGCAGTGCAGCAGATACCATGGCAACCAAGTGGTAAAGGAAAAATTTATTCAGTCGATTATTGAGTATTACTGAATCAGTCGATATATTCCTCCTGAAATTACTCTTTTGATAACTTTAGTTTCGTATTGAAATATTAAATGAATCTTTGGAAATTTTTATTGCGAGTATTCATGTAAGCAAAAATACACGCAAATACACAGACTTTTTAAACGTCAGATGTCTTTGTAAACCACTCATAAGCCAGAACAAACTTGCCTCAATTCAAATTTTTTTGAAGTCGCACTTTATTATTGTAAATTTGCACTATTTGACTGCATGTAACTTGTAGTCAAACAATATTCAATTCATTCTTATTAGTCTTCCTTCAAATTTTTGATATCTATAGAAGTACAATGAATCACTCACTTTTAAAATGCACTTTTTAAAATCATGCTTTCATTTTCGTCATCTGAAAATGAAACGAAATTCTTTGTTGACAAGAAACAAATAAAACGGTGGAGCAAATACTTACAAGAAAATTATTTTGGAATCCAGCTTTCTAAAAAAGTGGAAGAACATTAGATATGGAAATAAAGTTGATTTTTAAACTACGACTGTCTCTTTATCAGCAATTTTTGTATCACGATCACATTTGAACAAAATGCTCATATCATCATTGCTTATTTAAATCTGGAAAATTTCTATTCTTTCAGACTTTAAAATCCTTTCAAACTTCATTTATTTGCTTAATTAAATTGAATATTTTATATCCCGATTCAAATCTACCAATATTGAAAACTTGTTGAGATTGTCATACCGATTTGATTTACATCGTTCTCATTACATACGAGATTAAAATTGGCGTCATAGTCGTTGTTCACAAAAAAAGAAAATGAATTAAAAGTATGTCTTTCCAAAGTCACCTAACATTTAGTATGATATAGTTTAATTTCTCGAATTCCAATTAGTGCTTACACTAATTTAAATTTAAAGAAGTCAGAAATGACATAAATTATAGGAAAAAATTTATTTTTATTTCCAGTAACCAGTGGAATTCAAGTCTTACATTAGTCGATTACCCTTACTTTCATAAATCCAATGTTTTTTCCTTTTCTAACTTGACACGATATAAATTAATCATATTAAACTGTGATTACTGATATCACACGTTCTTTATAGTTCCAAAAAATAAAATTTATAATATGAGGCTTCTAATTTTACAGAATAGTTCACATATAATTTTTGTAGCAAAACTAATTTCTTAAAAATAACATTAGTGCGCATTTAAGTTTAATGCACAGTATATGAAAATAAATCATTAAAACTGCGGTATCCTATTACATCAAATTTTGTGGTTAAGAACAATTTGACAATAACTTATTTTAGCAGTCACATCATAATATTTTGGATCTCGTTTGAAGTAAATTATTTGCATATCAACTTGTAAATTTGGTGGGAAGAATGAAGAGCGATAAAAGTTAGTCAAGACTCTTTGTAAGAGTAAAACAATGCTGAAGTACTGAGTTTATGAGACAGACTCGCATCAAAAGTCAACAATAATAATCATCCACAGATCATCAGGAAATAAGGATAGTCATCATATCAATATTTCAATAATATCACTAATAGCAACAGTAATAGTAATAAATAATAATAACAATATCAATATTTGTAGTAATGAATAATAATAACAATAGTAGTTGAATAATAATAATAATAATAATAATAATAATAATAATAATAATGATAATGATAAATATTTATAATAATGGTCTATCATTATTTTAAGCAAAATCAGTGAAATAAACAAATGCTAATTTTAGAATTAATACGAATTTTTATCTTTCATCAAAATAATTTGATGACCTTACTATACAGTAAAAACAAGTCACCTTGAAAATTACTGAAGACAAAAAGATATAGCTGCATGTTTGACAATTATCCTTTTGAATATTCAGTGATATATTGATATTTTACCACATTTTCAATAAATTTTTATGATTTTTCGTCGGTAGAGATCAACAGTAATGAATGTTCTAACAATCATGAAAGTTATCTCTGAAAACATGATTGAGATATTTGAAATTCGAGTTTGTCCAAGAAATATAGCGCTGATATTTAGCCATCACTTATCTTGAAATATATGGAATGAGGCATGCAAATTATAGCACCCTCTCAATTACCGAATGTGTCCATTGATTTAATGCAATAACTATGGAAATTGGATTTAAACTATTTGAATTTATCTAATTTCACGAAAATTCCTTGGTCGCGCTAGTTGAAGCCATAATTTTTCGTCACTCGCTTTCACCAGTGTTACTGCAGAGAGCTAAAATTTTATTTTATTTTTTTTCTGAAAGTATGCCAATCTGAGATTTCAAATTGAAAAATTTTTGGAAAAAAAAAAAGCATTCTTAATCAAAAAATTCTTGAATAAATTTTACTTCTTTATAAAAGCTAAGTAGAAAAACACAATTTCTTGAAAAAGAGAATTATTAAATTTGATAATTTGAGTTGTAGTAATTTAAAAAAAATGTTTGTTCACGAGATTCAACTGATTTCATCGTTTATTATTTTACTTTCCAAAGAGAAAAAATGAAAATTCAAAAAACTAGAAAAGAATTGTAGAAAAAGTGTGCAGTGAACCTGATCTGTTATTGTCACACCATTGACCGCCATTAAGCGATCACCAATTTTCAATTTCTCAGCTGCAACACTGCCAGGTTGCAAAGATGTGATTAAAATTCCCCTAGCGCGCTTTCCAATTCCCATACCCAACTGCTGATCTGGGATTTTCTTCAGCATTACTAACAGTGAATCACTATTTTCTTCGTTCAGGTCTTTGATGAGTTCAACTTCTTTATTCTGACTTGGATTGATCATTGAGCAATGCTCTTGTTCATCAAGTAGTGATCTCTACAATCAATGAAATTAAATCTTAAATATGAAAGCTCAAACATTAATAGTACGCTTAAAAATATTAATTTTTTAAAAAATTCCGATGTAAAAAACCTGGTCTGTTCCACTACTTGTTTCTTCAATTACTGGTGATAAGTCAGCATGAACAACTTGTGACGGCTGGCTTTGCTCACATGTTGATATTTGGGATTTTGAAGTGGATAAAGGAGCAGGTAGTGGTACAGATCTTCGGCAATCAATTGCTGTCACTACTGCGTTATTTTCTGTGAAAAAAAAATGAAATCAAACATTGCAAAAGGTTTTATTTATAACGCTAAAATTGTGAACTCAATTTCGTACTAAGTGGTGGAAAATAAAGAGAAAAGTTGAGCTTAAAAATGATTTGCATCAGCTATGGCTCATATAAATTAAAATGGAATTTACATGAGCACTTTAGAGTACCAACCGTTACATGGTTCAAACAAGTTAATCTCAGGTGTAGTGTGTAATTTCGATGGTTGAACAGGCCTACCAATATGACGATTATTACTGGATAAGGCTGCTTCCGTAGCCGCGTGCACTTTATTTGCTGCTTCTGTAAGTTTCCATCTCCCTACTTTCAACGTTACACGACCAGTACAAGCCTATAATATTCTCAAGTACTGGAATAGATAACTTGGAAATAACTTTTAGTAGCAAAAATATAGCTTTGGAAAGAATATATGTTAGAAGTAAAGTGATAGCATAAGTATTAAACTTCAAATTAAACTTTTTAAAGAGATTAAGTATTGATTATAACATCTAACTTCCGACACTGTCTTTAGTCACTCGTGATTCATTATTTTCCACCACACTATTCAATTTTTCCTAACTTTTACGCTGAATATGTAGCAAAACAATCAAGTTCGAGAACGAAAATCCTTCCGATGCAGTAAGTAATGCATGCCTACAGACACGACTGCTAGAATCTGTTAATTTTCGTAATACACTCAACAGTTTTATAATAACTGCTACTTTCTAATCGGTATTTAGTCAATCAGCTAGTTAAAAATGAAATTATTCACGAACTGCAAACAATAAATACCTTCAGCTTTGTAGCCACATCTTCTTGCATTGAACTCGCCACATCTTGACCATTGACCGCTAATATCTAAATCTCTTGTACTTTTCTGTATAACTTAATGCAGAACACTGTTACTTTTCTTATAACCATGAAATTAACCACAATGAAATTAGAAACGATGAGATAAATTTTCAACAAATAACGAAACAAAACCACAGTTTCCCTTTGAAGAAAGTTGAAATTTAGTTTTGAGAATTTCAGTAGCAAGAATAGACCTGATCGCCTTGCATTAAACGCCCATCGGTATCTGCAGCTCCGCCTTTGACCACTTCCGAAACATAAACACCAGGCTCATTTTTTCGTCCTACTATGCTTAGCCCAAGTCCTCGACCTGGCTTTTTTGTCAGTTCCATCTCAAAAATATTGTAAATTTGGGTCGGATCTAATAATGATAGCTGCAGATTGACATCACGGTAAATGAGTAAACGAACCTAAAACTGGCTTATTTTTGTCCACATATTTTAATTTTTGACTTCCCAAGTCAATAAACAAGTAGTGATTGACAATACATGCTTTATTTTTGTATACAGTTAAAGCAATGAGATTGGACAAATGAATATATAATCGAGTTCAGTTAATTGGAAATTTTTTTACAACAAAAGGAATGATGTATTTCACTGAGTCACGTGCTTGTCACACCATATATATGTGTACGCACAGATTTGAAATAATAAAGCAGAGAAAATTTCAAATTTCAGAAATGAGAACCTTAGCTGGTGTCCTTCTAAGGAGTAGTATGGCCTGTTCATGACTTACACCACGTAGTGATATCCCGTTTACCTGAATAATAAAAATTATTTATAACGCAAATGCTTTCATCAATAACATTTCTAAAACACTCACCTCAAGTACCTGATCACCAGGTTTTAACCGACCATCAACTGCTGCAGCACCATCTGGATATACTTCATGAATTACTACTGTACCCAATACTGTGTCTGAACCTCCAACTATACTTAATCCCAAACCCTAAAATTAAAAAGCTATTGAACAAAAAATAAAGCAAACAAATAATTGTGTCCAGAAAAAATTTGAAGAAATTATCCACACAATATCAGAAATTTGTTGCTGCTTGTAACAAAAATAATCACAAGCTTATCTCATGGTAAATTAAACTCTTTCGGCTTCAATTTTCTTGAACTTACTCTTGACTAAAAACTTTACTTACTTTCATCATTTTTTTTTCAGCAGTCATCAAGAAAAATAAACTTATATGCTTATGAAGAATTTAAAATTTATCCTCACGTAGCATTATATGAATCTAATGAGATTCTGTGCACAGAAATTTACAAATTTTCTAGTAAATAATTTAGGAGAATCAATCAAATATGTAAAGATGCTCGTTTACCTTTCCATCTTTATCAATTTCGATAACAGTTTCACGCCCCGTTTCAATAACAGTTACTGATTCATCTAATGGCAATTTTTTCTGAGCATCTATAGTAAAAAATTTGATATTTTTATAAACAAGTAAGAGATGAAACTTCAAATTTACTATTTTATTTAAAAAGAAAAATTTTACACACCATGTATGCAATATATCCAAAATTTCAAAATATCATAAAATAATCACAAAACCCAATTACTTTCCCCTGACAGTTGTATATTCTTTTCACTACCACTCATCTGAAGTTCTTTTGCAGTTGCATAGTACTCATTCAACTCTGTATCAGTATCCGTTGCTTTTACAGACTGCAGAGTAATTGCCTGTAAATGATTGGTTATATCAAGGTTTCTAATGTAAAAGTTATAAAATAAAATCTTTACTTTGAAATCCTAGCAATGCCTGAATACGTTTTGGAAACTAGCAATATAAACATGAACTTCAGAATAAGCTCAATTACAACTTTTAATATTTTCAATCTCAGTTTGGTATGATTCTAAAGATGATGAAAGCGCACTGTTTAAAGCATTTTAAACATAATGCATTTCATGCTGTTTCTATAAATATACCATACAGAATCTAGTAAAATATTATAACTTTTTTTAGGTTTTTGGAATTTAACATGTATGATAATCTCATTGATTCCTTCAAACGTTTTCAAAGCTATTAAAATGTATAAAAATGAAAAAAAAAATTTAAGTAGAATTAGTCGTTATTAATTAAACATACCAACCATAATCTGCTTATAGAACTATCTCTTATCTAAATGTAGACCAAAATCTTCTGATTAATCAGAACTGTGATACCACAAAGTACCTATTTCAATCATTTCAGAATTTTCAAATATAAAAACAAACTATGAAACTAGCAGTAACAATAAGCTCAATACTGCATTAAATTTATTAATAATTGTCAATAATCTTTTTTTTTTCAAGCTCAATTTTATTAAATTGGCTATTTAAAAGTAAGGATGAAGTTTAAAAATGATACAGATAAAATATAAAAATACGAAAAATGCGAGTGATTTTAATTATTGCACGAGCTAAATTACTTAAAACGGGTATGATGTGAGATTTTGGGCGAAAGTTCTGAAAATTTCCAATGTTCAAAGTACTCGTTCATATATCATATACTTCAAAATAATAAAAGTTTTATTTTTATTTTAAAAATTAATTTAAAAAGTTTTTAAATTAAACTTTTGTAAGTACTGCCACCTCTACTGGAATAACTTATTTTACCCAAACAGCAGTGATTTTTTCATTTCAAATTTTAAAACAACTAAATTGCAGTTGTCAATAGTTTTATGAGAATGAACTGCCTTTGCAGAAAACAGTTTTCGGAATCGTTATTGAGTTTTAAGTTCGAATGAAAAGATTTGTACGAATAAAAAGCGTATTTAAACTGGAAAATGTGTGCATGTGCTTTAAAACGACACTGAAAATATTTTGAAAATGGCAAAGGATTTGCCTTGTCAATTTTATACTGTCTAAGAACATTTTTAATCTTACGTAAGCAAACTATAAAGGGATTATAAGAGGTAAAGAGCTTTGCATTATCCACAGTGAGAAGAAAGAATTCGTCGGAGTTGGTGACATGGAAAGTATTAATAAGCAGGTATAACACATCAGAAGTATAATAACAAACATTATATGTAATGGTAAATGCTGAAGCTACAAACTAAAATACTGATAAATGCTGCAATAAAATGGTTTAAGTCAACTTAGGAAATAGTAAACAAATTTATGCAGCACTGGTAAAGGCAAAGAAAATTTGAAAAAAAAATCAGGAGGAAAGTAGAAAGGAAGAAGTAGTGCAAATTTACTGATTTTTCAAGTCAGTGAGCCGAATGAAGTAAGGCAAATTAAAAAGGTAGCATGATGAAAGTCTGAATAAAATGCCATCCAGAAGTACTCTTGTGGAAAAAGGCTTTTTTATAATGCTTTTTTTTGGAATAGTCATTTTTAATATATGTAGAAGTACATAAGCCATAATAAAAATAAAAACGGAAAGCAAGATTAAAATCGATTTATGCCGAGAAAGAGAAGGACATAGGTTTGAAGCCTAAAAAGGCCTTGCTTGAATTAAATGGCCTTTATCTTTGTGAGATAATAAACAGGTCTTAAAAAATCTATGCACTGTTGATCGTGCAATCGTTCACTATTTTTTTGCTGCTTTCTGTTGATATACATACTTCAACGCATATCTTCCTTTTGATCTTATATCAAATAAAGTGAATCTCAACAATAAATGACAGTAATCTATCTCGTTCACTTTCACTAGGAAAGCAAACAAACACATTATTTGATAGGTAATTGCAATCTCGTATGTTTCAAACTTTTATGCTAAGCAATTAGTGATTTCACCTCATATTTTAGTATGACTTGCAAGGAATTTTTCAAGTAAAGCCAAGAAATTTTTTTTACATTCAGGAAGTTTTAAAATAAATAAATAAATAAATAAACAAATAAATAAATTTTACATTGCTTAATTGAAAAATCGTATCATTTACCTTAGAAAATTTTTGCGCACACAATGCCTATCTAAATAATTCCTTTTCTTATTATTTAAGATTTTGTTTTGTTATTTTTGAATAACTGCAATTATGTTCCTTTTTGTTTTTAAATGATTACAGTTAACTCAAATACTGCGTTTTTTCAATTTCTCCTCCACTTTTCAAATGAAAAAATGGTTCATATGCTTTACTATCTTCAATTTTTGATCTTCTCAAAATATTATCTTTCAGCAATCTCATCTCTTCTGCAGTGCACATGTACATATTTGGTTCCAAAAATAAGACTTTTATCTACTCATTCATTACAACTAACGAAAAGAACTTAAAGCACTGGACAATTTACACCAACTACATATTTTAACTGACTCGATGGTGAATCTTCGTTATGGATAACTGAAAATCGTGTTTTATAGTTTAGGATTTATTGATTAGGATTAGTACGAATGACATAGAAAGCAGAAACTTGAAGCGAACCTTTTTTTCTTAAAGAAAGCAGCGTTAGGCGACCGCTTGAGATAAAAGTGCACTTTCTTTACAAAAAGTCGAAGCAATAAAGACTTAACAGAAAAAGCAATACTGCTAGTATGATAGCGACATTTTATTTGTAAACATTTATAATTGCATCTTAAGCTGTTCTAAGGAACCACAAGTATTTTTTGTGAAAACAGGAGAAAAAACCTTACTTAATCTCATATAATTTCTCGGAAATGTAATAGAAATACATCTCAAATAATACATTTATCGAAAACTCTAAGCGATTCATCAAACTGAAAGTAACTAATTTACTTGGGCGAATAAATTTTCCATTCAGATTTTTTGCAAGAAGCAGAAACACTATGAGATGAAAAATGAAAGGACATATAGCGCAGAACTCAAATACCAAGATTTCCGTCAAAATTATACTTTGTAACTGAACATAAGGATGGAAATAATTAGTGTGAGGCGTCCAATGATAAGAAATCATCTCGATTATTTATTGACAAATTTTATGCAATTTTAAATTCTAAATGAGATGACTTATACCTACACAAGTGTGCATTATTTCGGGAAAAAGGATAGAGAGAAAAAAAAATTTTATTAAATATTTAGTGCCAGTAAGCAGCATTTTCTACCTATTTTCTGTGACTACAAACAAATTTGTGGAAGCATTAAAAATTGTGAAAGAATTACCATGGTCTCGAACCTTCTCAGTAGCAACAGCTCTAAAATTCCGTCTTCACAGCATTCACGGATGATCGCGGAAGCATTCAGATGCGTCAAACCGATAAGCACCTTTCCATTCACCTACACTTCCGATATCAGTTTCAGTTTTTCTTTAATGTCTAACAAGTGATTTAAACTATATAAACTTGTATTAGCTTTTTTTCTCACCAAAACATTAAGCTTTTTAACTTTATACATATCGTTTCTATTTCATTAAAAAAGATTAATCAACGAAGGTTTATTTTGCAGTAATTATGAACGAAAAGCTTATCCAAATCACATAAAAATTTAATAGGTAATTAAATTAAAATTAACAGTCTTCCAGGTAAAAATATTCATAAACTTTTTTTATTATATCCTTTTAATTTTTCGTAAAGATTTCATTTACCTCAAATAGTTCATCACCGATTTTTACAGATAAAGGACAAGTTGATCGCACTGCAACTACAAACACATTCATCCGGTTATGGTCGTGGTTTCCAGCAAGCGATAATCCTAGGCCACCACACGGTACTTTATCTAGCTTAAGCAGTATCATATCGCCCGGTAAATCTCCATATTTTCGAGCTATTTTGTCTAAATGATACAGCAATTATGCTTAAATATTAAAATAATGTTTTCAAATCTGAATAGTCTAAACAATCGATCAGAAATCCAGTAGTTATAATTAAAGCATTTGCTGTTGATTCGCGATCTCAATAAACACCTTTTGTGTAGAGAAAATCATCTTCTTCTTCTAGATCAGTATCGCGTTTAGGCAATGCAGCTGCACTATCTGGATCAGGTTTTCGACGCATCAGATGACGTTTACGATTGGAATCACGAAGGCTGCTCTTTTTGAAAAGTTCTACATTCTCTTTTTTTATTTCACCAATTTTCTCCTTCTAAAATAAAGCTGTGGATCAAACGAATACATCATGCGATTCTAGCACGACAGTTTCAAAATGCAAATTGTCCAGTTTCAAAACTTGAAACTTTTCAGTTCAAAAATTATATTAGATTTCATACGACAGTCATCTTGAGCAGTGCAAACAAATTCTAATTAATTTTCTCGTTATTTCGCAGCAAACTCAATTTAATTGAAAATTCCTTGAATTTTTATAAATTCATCTTATTACGAAATGTACAAAGAAGAAAATACTGTAATTTATGAAGCTTAAAATTTTTTAGACCTTATAAAGAGGAAAACGAAAATTCTACTCATATACGTTTTCTTTCCAGCGATTTAAAATTTCATATAGATAGCAAGACACCGTTAAGATAATACCTTTATTTCGCTAACTTCTCCTTTAAATTCGTCTTCAAGTCGCCATTCGTTATTCAATGCACTAGAACTTTCTTTTTTTTCCAGAAAACTTCCTACAGTTGAAGAATCTAGAAACTGCACATGTGCATCTTCAGAATTCGTTATTATAGCACTATCCTGAATCAAAATAAATTAGTTTATGGAATACTCCAAATTCCGAAAAATAAATTTGGCGACAAAATGAAGATAAATAAAGTGTGTATAAATTAAATAATATGAAGGAAGCAGTTTTATAAATTTTGGTCTTATGAAATTAAGATGAAATAAAGTTCAAAGATTCAAATAGGGAAATGAAGTTTCAAACATGGAGCCAAAAAAATTGCTTCGACAAATTTCAATTTTGAAAACTGAGAAGAAATAAGAACAAATGTAAAGAAAAATAATTTGTTGAAGTTTAATATCCTGCACACTTTTTGAAGATTCTTTTCAAGAACTGCTGAGGCAATAAGACAGCATAGATCAGTACTAAATAAGAAAGAAGAGCACAATATTTAAATACACCTTGTTGAAAATTAATTTTACGAAGTGCTAATAAAATAAAAATCAGCGGTAGTGGAAAAAAAGGTAAAAGCAATTACACTGGTTGGTTTGACTGATTCATAAGTAGTATCAATTGTTGAACCATCAAGTTTGAATTCATGATTTCCTTCATCTTCCTTATTTTTTGCAGAGTGAATAACAGTTTCTTCAGTTCTGTTATCTTCAACGTTTGTCTAGAAACAATAAATTGCAAATAATAATTTTCTGGTTATAATAAACGTTACTGAAGTCATTAAAAAGCAGTAGTAGGAAACAAACGAATTATTCAATTCCAAATATGCAAACTAAACGGCTTTTTTTTCAAAGTTCAAAAATTAAAAGAAATTACTACTGAAAAAGAACATACTTGATGTGGTGTAAAGCTATGTAAGCTTTGTAAAACAAATTTCACTGGGTTCTTGGCATTTTTAATGACCTGAACAGCTTGCTCATGAGTTGCTCGACGCAAGTCCTGATCATTTACCTGAAAATTTTCAGATTATTCATTTAAAGTTTCTAATAATGAATTTTGGTTAGTTTTTTACACTCTAGTCGACTGTTTTTGCAATTAATTAATTGACTAAGTGAATGACCGACGTAAATGTATAACGTGTCAATTACAAGGCAATAATTCTGTTAATTTCCAGAATACTCACACTGATAACACGATCACCCATATTCATCATCCCTGAAAGACCCGCAGGTGAATTGGGTAAAACTGACTTGATGAAAATACCCGAGACAGTGCTATTCACACCAGGCTCATCCCCTTTTTGACTTACCTCGACACGTCCACCAACAATACTTATACCTAAAATCACTATTTTAGAAAAATTTTGAATGATATCAACAACATAATAATTGGATCTTGTCATTTTTGATTTTCGTAAACTGCATTAAATATTGAACATCTAAGCTGAAAAATAGCAAAGTCTTCCATGTAAACTTTTGGTATTAAAACAAATTTTTCATGAAAAAGCACTAAATGAAATTACCAAAGGAGTGATTAGGTTCGCGATGAAGCACAACTGTTCTTGCTTGACCCCAGAACTTAGAACGGCTCGATCGAATAGGCTGCAACACACTTTTGTGGATTAAAGCAATAAAATATCGATAGCATTTACCAATTTTAGTACAATTTGTCAAAACTTGTATTAGTTATTGCAAATACATTTCCTATGGAAACTGAATTCTAAAAGATTTCCAAGCATTCCGCAAAAGTCAGCAAGGTTAAAGTATCAAAACCTCTGTCAGTGTCGAGGAAGGTGATGATGGTTCTAAAGAAACTGTAGCAACTGATGAATTAATCAAATATGTTTCAACTGAACTTCCTTGTCTGAAATCTTTATGTTCATATTCTTTAGGTTTCCGAGATATCTGTGACAAAGGAAGGTTTTCCAAGTTCAAAGCATTTTCCACTGGAGAGAGAGAACTGAAAATAATTATATTGCGAAATGACAATAATTTTGAAACAACACGTTTGCTGCAATGCTGATCAAATATTAGATCGCGTTTTTTAATTTTATTGATGAGATGCTTCTCGTAGTACTTTTTAACTGCGCTAACATAATCAGATTCAGTGAATACGTAGAAAAATTTCATAACCAATAGTCAGCAGTTTTGGAATATAATCTGGTTAACAAATACAACTGGTAAAGTTATCAACCGTTCTCTGCATCATAATTTTTAAATGTTGAATTAAAGAAAATTAATTATTAACATTTTGTCTGTTAAGTAAGAATAATTTGCTTCATGAGTAGGAATCATAAAATGCTCATTGTTTTCTTGCCATGTTTCTTCATGTCTCATTAAGGCATCAGAAAATGGTGATTCGTTCTTTTCGTCCTTTTTACGAAATATTTCCGATTGATGTGATCTACTGGTGAACTGTAACGTAGACTGCCTCAGAACCTGTAGTATTTTTTAAATTACTTTGTGATGATCTCATATTTAGCCCTACGTGAACATTTCTAGAACAACATGAAAATGATAAAAGTTAAAAAATAATAACTATTCTTATTATTACTATGAACTAGAATTCAAAAATATTAAAATTTAGAGAAAATGAAGCGAGCGAAAATGTTAATAATAGTACGGAAAAAGTAGGTGAAGTGAAAAGTAAAGAGCAATGGAATAGTGCTAATGAAGAAGCAAATAAAATTTAGCTGGATGATTGGATGACACCATCATTTATTTGAAATATTTATCGCTTTGGAAGATAGTGAAAATATGGAAAACAAAATTTTAGGAAATACATTGTACACTTATATATCGAGAAAACAAACTTTTGGAAGGGCAGCACTTGTTGAAGGTTTAGTTTCAATTAATTCACTCAATGAAGGTTCTCGATCCCTACATGTAGAGCCATAATTCGTCCGCTCTGATACATGTTCAACTACAGTCAATTCTAGCAATACATCATTTAAAATAGCCTGTAAAAAAAATACACAAAAAGTAAGCTGAAAATAAAAATAAATGCTCAAGAAATTGTACACCTTATGAAAACATTTATTACACTAAGCAATATTTTGAGAAAGAAAGATTTAGCATGAAATAGAATTGAAATTTTCTGAAAAGTATGAGTATGCAAACTAAAACCTTTTATTGTGAATGGTGAACTCAAAGAAGGTAAAAAAATGTAACAAAGAAAGCAAAATACTTTCAACGATACTTAAAAGCCAAAAAGTGAAGAAGTTTTTACACGTTTAGTACAAAGGTAGTAAAAAAGGAAGAAATGGTAGCGAAAGTAAAGGCAGTCGAATGTCTGGGCCAAAAATGTCAACCCTCAGCTAACCTAAAAGCTTTTTTCAACTGCTTTTAACTTTCTTTAGCTTGTGACACACTCAATGAAATGATAACTTTTTTAGCGAAGCTTTTAAAACAAATGTACTATGAGGTCAAAGTCATAGAAAAATAAACTTTTTTCAAGTTGATTTCTGTTCTTTATAGCAGCTCATTATATCTCCGAAACAAAGCTTTCTAGCACATTGCTACAATGTTTAGTTCAAAATCGTGTCATGTTGTTAGCATACAACAGTATACTATGCAGTCATCATATGAAATTATTAAAAAAATTATAAAATATTAGCAATAAAGATTACAATCATATAATTACTGTGGTTCAAGGCATATAAATATATATATTTAAGAAAAATCTTTAGTAATTAAAATATGTGCAATTGATTGAGGTTGGAAATTAATAAAATCACTCCATAATGGATATTGTAATTTCACTTTTATTACATAAATATTACCTGTACAAAGTCGCATGCAAATTTCTGAATTGATTTAGTATCATCGATGAAACTGCAAAAAGACTTCTTGACTGATGAAGAAGTAGTGGATGAAACAGAATGAGTTAAACTTTGTGCATCGCTATCTGATGAACCTTCTCGCTTAATACCCATCATTTGCTTTCGTTCTATATACGGACTACGATAGAATTTTGGGAAAACTCTAAAAAGCAATAATTTTTTTTTTAAATCAACAGGTCAATAAGTATCTAGATTCTGATTTGTAAATTTGTTTTTATTCAATTATCATAATTTTATTACAACCAAATAAAAGTAAAAGGCAGTGTGTGTAATAAACATGGAAAAGTGCAAGAGCTTTTTCAATTCACTTTTCATATATATATACTGACTACGATAGAGAGTTATTTTCAGTTACAATAAAATGTATAAATTCGTGTTAACACGATTAAGTCAATAAGATGAACAGAAATGGAAATTGTTTCAATTTGTGATTAGTATTACAGTTACTTCGGTGAAAGCCTATTGACTACAGGTAACTGAGAGTCGGTATCTTGATGATATCTTTCTTTCCAAAGTTTCGCGTCTGAGGCAGTAATATATGTTATACTGAAATAATACAGAAATTTTCAAAATGATATAAGGATACTGATCCTTCGTGTTGAGTGACTTCAGCTTTCAGAAAAGTTTATAGGTTTTTTGAAATTATATCTTGCGTTTTGACTTTTTTTTCCCTCTTCTTTTCACTAAGTAATGTCGTTACATTTAATTATACATGCAATTTGCTTGATGCTTTTGTTTTTTTTTTTCATTTTATTTCCTATATTTTTTTAAATCTGCTATTACTTCATTTAAAGCTTTAATGATTTTCTTAATTTCTCGAATTCCTTTATTTATTTTGTAAAAAAAATTTTAAAAACTTTTGATTACTGCATAAGAATTTAGTGAAAAGTTTGGTTACTTACTGAATTAGAGAAATGAATAAATATATAAAATTTTCAAACATCATACTCAGAAAGCAAAAGAGGTCCATTCCATTAAATTTGAAACTGACCAAAATTTTTTTTCGAGGATATTGATAATGAAATACTTTGCCTTGCTATTTGTAAAAATACTAGTTTCAAACGATTATCAAAATAGTCATTATCTTCAAAATAAAAACTTTAAAGTTAAAATAAAATTTTTTTCTTCAAATATGTTTATTTAAAGTAATTGAAATAATTCAGTTGGTTTGCAATGTTTTAATCGTTTGAAATAAAAGTATTTTAAACATGAAATTTGATTTTATTTGAAATGACTGAAACAAATAGTAAATTACGAACGAAAACAGTGATCATTCATGTTCACAGTTGTGTCGCAAAAAATCTTTGTTATTCAGGAATTGTACGACAAATCTGTTATTGAGGAAAATTTTTGTAACAAAAACCTTACTTTCAATACTTAATAAATTAATAAACAAAACAAACTTGCAGTGTGTGCCAATTAAATTTGTTCTTTTTAAAATAGCTCGTGCTTGTGAATTTGTTACATTACGTAAACTTTCCGTATTCACTTTCACTATATAGTCATTAACCTGTAATGAGTGTGCAATATTATATTTTTTTGGAACTTATATATCCGATTATTTTTTGCAACCCATTGATTAAAAGTACTGCATATTAACAATGAATAATTATTTTACAAATTCTGCGACTCTATAAATGTTCTGAAAAACTTGTAATGTTTTACTTGAACTCTGCCATCTCGTCCTACAGCTTTTTTACTGCAAATACTCTTCACCTGACAACCATTAATACTCTTATCTACTTCTACATTGAGTACTAGACCTGAAACAAGCATCAATCAATGCTTTGTCTACTTATTATTTGCAAAATTATTATCAAAATAAATACTTCAAAGTAATGTGAGTGTATTTGAAAAAACTTTTTAGTTGAGTGTACAAGGAAATGTTACTCACCGAGAGAAAGGGCTCCTTTTTGAATTTTGATCGATCGTTCCAAGCAAGGTGGTAAATAGACGACATCATGTGCCCATGAACCATGCAAATGAAGTGATGAACCACAAGGTGACACAGAACGAGTAGAGCACGGGGACCAACTGGTCATTGATAAATAACTCTAAAGTTATTGCTTAAAATTGAAATTACATCTAATATTCATAAGGAAAACGTCTTGACATGAAACGAGTCAAATTAGCGGTTCATCCAGGAAATGCGTAATGAAACAACAATTAGCAAAATTTATACTCAATATTGGAATATTTTAGCACTCAAATATCTACATCATTTTTTTTGGAATTAAGAAAATTAATAGAGTACTATACAATGAGAACCGAAATCTTTCAGAATAGAAAAATTAAAGCAAGATTAAGTTGCAGTTTCTGTACTTTATATTCTTCAAATATGGCTTAGCGACAGTAAACAAAAAAGTTGTGCTAACAGAAAATATTTTCAAGTTCAAAAAAATACGTTAAGTTCCCAGACTGATCAAAAAAAAACCTTTAAAAAAGGATTAGACCGAAAAAAATGCTTAATACTGTTTT
The DNA here is from genome assembly GCA_900618365.1 of Thelazia callipaeda. Lineage (NCBI taxonomy): Eukaryota > Metazoa > Nematoda > Chromadorea > Rhabditida > Thelaziidae > Thelazia > Thelazia callipaeda. The sequence continues at coordinate 29,066 of UYYF01004338.1, read as the reverse complement.
TGATGGAATAGAAAGTTGCAGAAAATAGAAGTACGAAGTATTTCAAAAATACTCACTCCGTTCAGAGATGTGTTGTACGCACGAGGCGTGGATGGAGTAAATGAACCTGATGTTGGATAATAAGCCTGAAATAGAAGCAGTCATTGACATGGAACAGGAAAAAAACGGAAAATGAAAATCCGAAGAATGCCTTCGAAGGACTCTTTGGTTAATTTACATCAAAAGATGATGAAGTACAATCAATGAAAAAGTTGAGAAGAGTAAAATAAAATAATAGTAAACTGAAGTAAAGAGATGCAAAAATGCACCAAACGAAAGACAATAAAATACAAAAGTAACATATAAATTTAATTTTTTGCTATTTAAAAGCAGAACTTCCAACTAAAAATCATTTAGCAAAATCTTATAAAACTTTTCCCACCACCCTCAATCTTTTCTGCTAATAAGTTTGCAAGGAGAAAACATTGAGAAAAAACGTATTTTTAATTAATTAAATTCAGAAGTATTTCCAGTTTCATTGCCATTCAGTTGGCAACTAAAGCTGAAAAGCGATTTTGTCTCAAATAAATTCCAGGAATACGTAAATTGAATGAAGTTTTTATCAATGAACTCTCTTTTAATTAATTTTTATCATTTGTAAAATTGCTTTTAGTTTAATTTTAAACTTTTACAACTGTAAGTTCAATTTTCTGAAGGATATCAGCAAATGTGTAAGCAAAATCTCACGGTAATAAAATCAATGATGAATGTAAATAATAAGATTTACGATGCTGATTTTGACTACTTTCTTAATTAGGCGAAAAACGAATCATTTTTTACTTACGGGAAAAAAAAGTAAATTTGAGCCTTAGCTAAATACAAAATGTATCTTAAGTAAAAACTGTAGTGATTTTAATACAGTAGATAGTAAAGTTTTTAAGAATGATGCCCAAATCCTTTTGATTTAATAACTCTTATTTACTACAGCTAATGACGAGACTGTTACTAATTGCAATGATGTAGTTTCCATACAAATAATATTATCATGACTACACGTAATGACAATAAACGAAATATTTAAAAAATTAATGATAGCCTAAAAATTTAAAGAGTAGATTTTTCATAAATTTGCTGCGATAGTATTTTAGTACAGACAGAAATTAAAGAATATTCTGGAAATAAAATTAGATGAAAAGAAGTATTTGAAACTCAAAAATCTAGCAGTTACAGATATCGCTGATAGAATATCGTAACAAAAGCTACAACTGCGTCACAATAGCAGCAAATTCTCTCAACTCACCTGGCATTTTAAATGGGCAAAAATCTAGAAGAACTGACGAAATCTTTCAAATTTGTTTTTCTATACTTTTTGGCCCGTCATTCTTTTACTAAATTTTTTCCGAGGTCAAATGGTCCCTCACTCTCTTACTAAACTTTTTCCGAGGTCATAATAAGCACAAAGTGCAAACTTGTGGATGCTGACGGCGATATTCAGTAGCACCTAACCAAACAGTTTCTTCGCTTGATGTATATGAATCAATCTAAAATTTAATATTTTATTAACGATTTGGTTTTGTGCTTATTATATGCTCAATCTAACGCAAAACTTGTATTAAACAAAGTACTTTGAAAAAACAAACAAAAGCAATGCAGTAACTGCTTTGCAAGTTTTGACCTTATTTATTTGATTTCATCAAAAATTTGAAACAAACATATTTTTTCTAGCAAATGCATTTAGAAAAAAAAATTGAAAAATGTACTCTTCATAAATATTGATTGACGAATAAATGTAAGAAATAATTCTTCAATATGGCTCTGGCTCAGATCTCAGATCAGACGGTAAGAATATCATTTGATGTATTGTTAATAGTCAACGAATATAATATAATATCATCACAAAATTAAAATTTTCAGTGCTTATTTATTTTGGAAGCAGTTACTTGCAAAGAAAAAAAGCACAAAAAAAATTGTTAACATAGAGGTAAGAGGTAGAGTTGTCCATAAAGAAGTATTGACAGGCATTATTTACATTTTGTCTTTTCCCAATGAAATCTGAGTGAAGATCAAAGAAATATAGATTAAAATAAATTATAGCTTAATTTAAGGCTTTTTTCTAACTGAATGAATGATGTGAAGATGGCAGGCCTTTCTCTCTTCACACTATTATGCGGAATCATAGTCACAGAATAGCAGGCATTTATCGATAATTTTTTTTCTCGCATTCACTAGTTATGCAAAGGGAATTGAGTATAAGAAACACAAAATCATTTATTTAATTAATTATTTATTCATTTCTTCATTCTTCATAATTTCGGCCGCTCACTGAAAAACAAATGAAATTGTTTTTTTTAAAAAAGTAAACAACAAACTTTCTTTTTTCGTCTACTTGAATCTTATAAAAAGGGCTCATTTAAATTCCAAACATAAACAAAGCAAGTGTCAAGTTCAATGGAAGTGAGCTGTAAAAATTTGACCCTAATGTGATGAAATATTCAAAAAATTCTCTTTACTATCGCGTAAACTAATACATCTAAATATTCATTACTACATCATCTATTTACAACTGTGTCTTATCTTTCAAACAATTCAATCTCCTACATTTTTTTCTTAAAAATAAAAGTGATTCCAGGAGTTGACAATTTTCGAGCTTAAAGAAAAGTACAGCGTAACAGATTAGATGGGATGTATTTGAAACAAAAGTGCAAACTGAATTATATCAAAAATTTGAGTAAAATACTTTAAGGAACCATTTTCCAATTTTGAAAATCTAACCTCATTTTTAATTTATGCCTGAAGCTTTTTAACTGTACCAAGAAATTAAGAGATTAGAAAAAAATTTTTCAAAGCTTGCAGAAACAGTTAAATAAGCTCTATTTTTTTCTAAATTTCACTTCTTCAAACAATAATTAAAAAAATAACTTACGATGCAACATAATGATATAAATTAGTAAAATTTTTTTAGGATTTTACAAATTTATCGGAAATTTAGTTTCTACCAAACAAATCCACAGAATATGACAAGTTTACATACAATGGATTCAGTCTTCAATTTTTTTAAACAGATTTTCAGATAAATGATTGCAAAAAATCTTAATTTTTTGTGAAGTTAGACAATCGTCTTTATCTGTGATGTCTTATCAAACTACAAATTCCCATAAATTAATTTTTTTAATGATCTCATCCGGAAGAAGTAAATAAGCTTATTAACAGAGCAAAATATTGATCGCCAATTCTGCACAATGAAATACTACTAGTCATTAATGTACGTGGAACAACAAGCATTGGAAAATATTACATGGAATATAGTTTATTTGATGAAACCTTTGGCATACACATAGTAAATAGTATTTAGGAAGCTAATGGACTATGCCTATTACTGGTAAAATAACAGTGTTGCATAAAACTCCAAAATATGCTTCAAAGAAATACTTCCTGAAAATGAAAATTTTAGATGTTAAAAAACTGGCAAAACAGAACAAGAATCAATTTTTACTGAAACAGAACTAGAAAAGTATCGACGTTTAGAATAGAATGTAGATGGGTCTTTTTCTACACGTCTGTCTTGAGGGCTTGTGCAAAATGAGAAAGCGAAAATTGAGGAAATGTGAATTCAAGCCTTAAACTGAAGTTAAAACATTCAGACATATAATTATAGTCGTCATTATTAAAATCTCCAATATTTATAGGTGAACAGAAACTCTAGAAACCATTTGACCAATTTTATAGATAACAGCTCCAAAAGCAAAGATTTTGCGAAAATTGTCTTAAAAAATTTTTCAAATTGGGCTCTACATCATTCTACTGTATTCTTTGTTCATTTATGAGTAAATTTTTTCTTTCAATTATTTTGCACAAAACTATTCTTAAAATTTTTTATTTCAGTATCTCCCTACTTTGCGAACAGAATTTTGTCAAGCTTTAAAAACTAAACTTAATTACATGATTGCAGTTTGCTATTATTTGCCAAATTAAAAAACAGCACTGTACATTCAATCTGCTGGTTCAAGTCACGGAAACATAATTTTTTATTTTGGACTCAGGAAACTTGAAACGAAATATATTTTAGTTTTCCTGAAAAACTTTGGCAAAGCAAAAGGAAACGAAAAAAAAATGAAAAAGTGCACCACACAATTTAGTGTTTCAAAATTTTAACTTTATGGGTCTATAAACTTTTGTCGCCTACTGTTTCTTTTTTTTTTTTGAATTTTCGAGCCCTTATTGTTATTCACCAATTTAGAATAAAACTTCATCAGTAGTTTACTGTGCTAAAATAATCTACCAACTTGATAAAATACGAATTTCAAATATGCAGTGATTAATTAGTAATCGAAAAACGAAATCATTCCGTACTACGAAATAGCAAGAATATTTTTCTAAATTGCTCTCTATATTTGAAAACTTGATAAAATAAGAAAAAGTACAAAAATTAATAGAAATTGCTTAATGCAAGCTTATTTGCATGAAAAAAAGCTTCCTAGACCATTTAGAGATTTAATTTTTGCGCATATTTCGGATGTGAATGATCAAATATCTTTCTTTTTATGAAGAATATATTTATCACAGCAAATTAAATTATTTGATACTTCATCACTCACATTTGAAAGATACGATATGAGAAAAATTGCTTTTCAACCTGAGCAAATAAAAAAGGACACTTCTTAGTTCTTGTATTATTTAATCATTTCTTACTGATAATTATCTCCGCAGTCCATCACAGCTTCTCTCAATACTGTCTTCATTTGATGTATTATATTAATTATCATAAATGATAATGATGAACTGTGATAAATCGCAGCAGTTACTTTTTAATCCTATGATGCTACTGTTTAATAAAAAACTCACCTTCCCATAACGGTGTCGATGGATTCGTGGTGAACTCCCTTCCGCTAGAACACGCTCACTACGCGAAATAATCGGCGAATAATGATCGCTGGTTTCATCACTGCACTGTAATGTGAAAAGTATTTGAGTAGTTGATGTGATTGATATTTATGAAATTCAAATATAATGACGACAAACTTAAAAATTATGCAAAACAGATTTCTCTAAAGCAATCGCATAGGAGTTTAAATCATATTTACGAAAATATGTATAGCTTAAAATCAAGCAAAGTTCGGAATGAAAGGTTAAATTATCTTCAGTAATATTAATTTTGCTAATTGTAATTTTGATATAACTAATGTTCAACATACTACTCTGAGAAATGACTTTATGTGAACTTAAGGAAACTTTTGTCTGAGCATTATCTGAAATGCGAATTTAATCCACCTAGCAAGACTTACTTAAGGCAAAAAATGCATTACTCTAGTAGTGTTATCACGATTGATGACCATTCAAGAGACACTACTGCATTTTGAACCTTTAACAACTAAGCCTTTTATTTTTCAAGTCTAAGAAAATTACTGACTACTCTTTCCCATTACAAACGAAACAAGTTTTAATGGTAAATTGAATTGTTTTCTTAAATGATGCTGTCTTCGTAGAATTCTTAAATCTACCCACAATGTACATATTTTGCATTGAAAAAAATCTAATCATTGGATTTTCTGAAGGAATTCAAGCTCATTTAATTTTTAGGCACTGAAAATAACTTCCAATTTAATTTGAATGCAAATACCAAATCGAAGTAACAAACTACTTTTATTTAGACAAAAAAAAAAGTTCAATTGATAACTATTTTATCTGTAACTTTGGTATACATTAATTTCTTCTGTTCATGAAGAACAGAAGTTTTTGACTAAAAATCCTCAAATGCAGAGCACGATTTTTGATACATAGATTGTCATTAAAAAACAAACAGATAATCTTCATCCAGTTGCAGTTTTCAATTTTGCAAATTCAAGTACATAATATTTGAAAGGGCGAAAAATATTGAAATTTTCGTTTAGCGTCTAAAAAACTTGAAGCCTTTATGGAATTATGGAAAAATGCTGGCATAGCTCGTTTTATAACAATTTATATTAGTAATTTCACGTTTCTGAAGTATCACTTCTGCAAGAATGTGAACTGCAAAAAATTGTAGACCACAAACATTGTCAAGAACAAATAAATTGCTTATATTTAGCAAATTTATTTCATATTACTTCATAAGTCTAATAATTACTACATCAAAAGTGCTCTAATAAAATTTACACTTGGCACTGACTATTTTTGAAAAGAGTAGGTAATTAATTTTCGCTGTTGTGAATGATAACTAAATAAATGCAGCAAGCATTTCTAAAATTTTACATACTGCAGTAATAACAAAAATTACTTGTTCAATGGGTATAGGTTTAGCAATTCCTAGTCTTACTAAACCATCAGGAGCTGATTTCAATACAGAAACTGCATGCTCCAATGTGCTGTTTGATAGATCTTCATCATTAACAAACATCAACCGATCACCAGGTATTATTCGACCATCTGCTTGCGCCAACCCACCAGGCACTAGTGATCGGACAACAATCACCGACTCTCCCGGATGAAGAGGATCCTGTAATGATGTCCTCAAGAAAACATAATAAATGTAATGACTGATGAGATAAATAATATAATGAGATTCTGAGTATTTTTTGCACAAGATTTTTGAGAAATACCGCGTATGAAACAGAAACCAAATTAACTGATTGAAAATGTATTTGAAAAATTGACTGTAGCAATTTAGAAGTATATTGTTTAAGGTTTTGCATTAAACTCCGAGGTGTGCTCACTCGGCAAAGAAGCCAACCCGGTAGTCAACAACGGAGAATCCTAAGCCACGACTATCCTTTTCCAGTTGAACTATCATCGGTATACATTTCCAAATAGCTAATCCTGTAAACAGCTGCAACGATCGTGAGCGTAAGCGTCGAGATACCTAAGAAAGTAAATTACTGAAAAGAAGTTAACAAATGATGATGAATAAACGGACTAAATGAACTAATTTAGTTTTTTTTGACGTGTTTTCACGAAAGCTTACCACATATCTAGACTGCAGAATAAAGGAATTAAAATAAAATATTTTTTAAAACACATTCCACCTTTTAAATATCTTTTTTATATAAATTAATTTCAATTCTTCTTGAATGTAAGCATTATGAACAAATTTAGAACTACATGTGAATTACGATAGAACGCAACCTGCTCTAGCACTGATGCTGTTGAATCGAAAGCTCGAGTTAAGCAAGTTTCTGATTTTGCCTGCAATTTTTTTTAATAAACATATCATTTATAGATTTAAGAACCGGTTTCCACTGGTAAAAATAAGAATTGTAAGATTTTTATAGAACTTTTTTTTTCAACCTCATTTTCCAGAATAAACCAAAGTGAAAAGTAAAAACAACTATATGATGCAGTTTTAAAAACAACTCTAAATGTCAAATTAGAAGACTTTTTTTTTGGTATTTTTTTTGTCATTTTTCAAACCGCAAAACGATCATATACAGGGTAAAGGAGATAAAGACAACGAGTAAATTCAATCGTTTAAATTATTATTGTACAAATGGACAAAAAAAAGAAATATTTTGAGGTACGATTAATTTCCTGTTCGAAATTCACTAGATTACAAGGTATTCTTTAAATTTTTGATATGGATAATTGCCAATATTACTTTTGTACAGAAAATTAGCTTTGATGTTTTTACATGAAAGTCATTGAAACTGACTTTAACCATCCGATTATCAGAAGCAGCTAATAAAGGATAAGCAGTTGGAAGGCTTTGTTCAGGTCTAGGCATGAATACATTTACTGTTTGAGCCTTACGTGCTACTGTCAGCCTAACTCGTTGTGAAGCAGACGCAGCTTTACTTAGTGCTTGCCTCACAGTTACATGAGATTCCCCGTACAATACCATATCATTTGCCTGAAATTTTTATGTGGTTTATTCACTAGTCTTCAAATTCACTCTAAATGTTGATTCCTTCAAATATTTGATGTATTCGTAATAGATATGATTTTTTCCCTCGAAACTGTTTAAACTTATTTCATGCTCACGTACTGAAGTAAAAAAGGAATGAGACTTTTTAAAGCTTACCTGGAGTAATTCATCTCCAGATCGAAGAGCATTGGAAAAAGCCGCAGGTCCACCAGGCCTAAGTGAATCAATATAATGATGAGGGCATAACTGAGTACCATTCAAGACATCCACGGTACCTTCAAGTGAAATACCCAAACCGCCATCGTCGCATTTATCAGGAATCAGATCTACACTAACAACTTCAAAATCAGCGCCGAGATGACGCTTCCAATGTGCTACTACATCACGCAGTATATTTTGTGTATCAATTACTGGTGCCGTAGCTTCCTAAATTAGAAAAATTCGTAGTTCATAGCTAAGCAATCGTTAAATTTCAAGTTATTATTTCTACTAAGCAATAATTTTTACTTTTGCTAGTTTAAATAATAAATTTTTAAATAATAATACATGCAAATCATTGCAAAATATATGAGTTTAAAGTTAATAAGTAAGACTGTAAGTGATCAAAAAAATACGGATTTACTTTGTTCTGCATAATCAAAAATAATGATTTTTGCAAAACGTTTGAGTATGAAAAATAAGAATCAACGCAAAGTTTGGTTTTCAAATATGTATCTGATCAAATTTTTTTTAATCTCGAAAATTAGTGACATCATGTGTATGATGACTTGACTATACATTAAACACAGTGTGAAAAGATTATATGGATAAAATAATAATATGAAATATTTATAGACAAAAATAATTCAACCGATAATCATGAAAAAATATTTAATGGCAAAAGATTTGTGGAACCAACTAATGAAAAAATTTTTAGTCCCAAGTAAAATTATAACTAACCTGTTCTTGTAGCATCTGAAGGCACTGAGCTTGTTGGGATCCTGGCAGAAAACGAATTAATTTGATTTTTACTCGAGTACCACTTCTCACCAAAGTTCGCACCGAATCACGATGATTCAAACCTTCTAACGACTTACCATCCACCTTCAAAAGAAAACGGATTTGATTTATTTTATGGGTTTAAGTAAGACTCATTCGATTTAAAAACAGAAATTGCATTGAGACTGAAAGAAGAAAAATGTAGTCAGCTACTAATTTAGAAAGTCAAATCTCTTATTTTATCGATGGTTTCCTAAAATCAGTGATAAATCTCTTCTCTCATAAGCTGCTGAAATTTATATCTCAAAGTTAGAATCAAAAAATAAATTAAATTTTTAACATTAAAACTACTTTCTATATATATATATAAACCTAACACAGTTTCGTATCGGTCATAAAACATAAAACATTAGTAGTTTGAGAAATATTTCTGGTAAAAATATGAAATTTGAATTTTAACCGCAGTAAAGAGAAATACGCTATTTATCGAATAATGGATAAATTGCAGTGAATTCATTTTATATATTTCTCTTATATTTTTCTTTTCTTCAAGAAAGAACAGATTGGTTTCGAATTTCGTCTTCAACAAAATATAATGTAAAAAAAATCTTGAAAGTAATGCTTAGCTAAAGTACGCTTGGATGATCGACGTTAAAGCCTAAAAAAGCTCAAATGTTTTCAATCATTTACTACTAGCAAAAACAAAACCTATCTGTACTAGACAGGAATGCAGCCTTTGATAAACTGTTCAAATCAAAATGATCATTTAAAGAATATCGCTGTTTATCAGCTTCATTGCATTTTTCTATATTTTATGCAACAAATAAGAAAAGAGGCTAAAGAGTTTTTACATTAAATTGAGAGATTGGCAACACAATAAGAAAAATTTTTTAAAATTTCTGCATGCAGTCATATGTACTTGATGACATTTCATAAAATGCTTCTGCTTCCTCAAAGCTAAAGTTCAAGTGCTCGTAAAACAAATCTCAATGTATAATTTAAAAAAAAAATTTTTTTTATTTATATTTATATACATACATGTTCTTTTTTACAGAGAAATGACAACAAAAACGATAGAAAAACGAAATTTCAATCGGTAAGTTCAAGAAAGTAGCGAATTGCAGACATTGTCGGTTCTTCTAAGTCAGTTTTTGGGAATCAAAATGAATGAATACCTAACTTTTAATCTTTGAGATTAGAAGTAAGTTTTACTAAATTGATTTATTGCATTCTTTTCATTCCCTTTTAAGGCAATGATGGTTTTGCTTGAAAATATTAGTTCTAAAGAAGCAACTCAAATTGTATTCATATATGAACAGACAAATAAATGAACGACAAAATTACCTCAACAATTAAATCATGCAGTTGTATTTTCTTCGAATAAAAAGCACTTGAATTAGGCACTAGTGATTTTACAAACACGCCATTTATTTCCTCTGAAATACTTTTAAACATAAGCGAAAGTGATAAAAAAATAAGAGTTCAACAGTTTGAAAAAGCAGCTTGTATGCCATACTTTTTCATCATGAGCAGGAAGATAAGAATTGAAATTCAGTGCCTTGTTAAAGTTAGTATAGATGATGTAAAGCGTACTTTCTTGTATTATTACAGAAGAACAAAAGATGAAAGGAAAGAAAAAAAAATAGAAAATGTCGAAAAATTTATTTACTGTTTTCTTATTCACTTTAGCTTTACTAGAAATGGGAATTATTATGAACAGAAAAAACAAGAAAGCTTCAATGACAGATTGGCACAAAAGCACTGTGTGAAAATTTTATTTATTTTTTCGAACTAAATAAGGCATTTTTGGTGTACAAACTAAGCAATAACTTCAGTAAAATATTATTTATTCAATGAATAACAGCTTACCACACTTCAGAATTTTACTTATCTTCTAGAACAAGTTAAAAAATATTATCATAATGTTGCCATCTTTCATATGACTACCTTCATAAGAACAACTTGCAACATTTTATCTACTAAAAACACATTTCCGAAAAAAATCAAACAGTGATTGCAGTTTGATGGAATGTGGAATACAATTTTCAACCTGCTCTAAAAATACAAGTAAATTAGATTTGTATCATTTCGATATACATAATGATAACTATAAGACAAGTCAATTTAGTTTTCCTTAGAAGTGAAAGCAACAGTTTCTCAAACATTTTTTGATCTGGATAACTTTATAGTTCTCTCACATATCCAAATTCCAATCAGAACTAGCACGGTTATTACACTATTTTTTGAAGAGAATAAGAATTTGAAAACGTGAACTGCAATTCTGCCGCAGAATAGTTTAAAATGATAATAAGAAAATTTTGTGAAAATTTCCAAGGCATTGATGTGTAAAAAGAGATATTTATGTGCATGGCTCAAATATTTCTACAATTTTTTGTTCCATAATAATTTCCGAAACTTCAAATCTATTCTAGTATTTGAAATAGTTCCAAGTGAACTGCATTTATGTTTTAAGATCATTCAATTGATCGTTTTGCTAAATCACAAATCTTAAAAACTTTGCTTTTTCTAATTTTTGAGTTTAAAGCGACAGCCAAATGAAAACGAATACGAATGGTTGCCTTTCTAAATCATATTTATTTGCTGCATCTTAAATGCAGTAACTTGCAAATAAAACTAACCAATATTTTAACTTGGCTTTACTCCTACAAATTATTTTTTTTTCAAAATATCAAAACTAAGACTTACATAACTTTTGTCAAATTAAAAAGTAATTGGTGAAAATAAAGTTTATGCTATAGCAGCAAGCAACTGTAGTGGAAGGGAATAATAATCAGGCAAACCTTTTTCGTGAACATAACCAGCAACAGTGATTCCGAGCCCGAGAACCGGATCACGGCACAACTCAACTTCAATGGTTTCATACTTTTTGGGAATCCAATTTGCACGAGTAAATGTTGTTAAAACCTATAATTCATTTTTTTTTCGGCAGCAAATTTTGCTAAATTTAGGAAATTTGTATTGATAGAATTTGAGGAAGCAAATGTTGTTATGGAAGGGCTTGGTAAGCTTTTGAATTGCCAAATTTGGAGTTAATTCTTTTTCCGTTAACATCATATCCAATTGAGATTTGAATAACCCCATAAAATTTCTTTTCGAAACCTCTGTTATACAGAAGTTACTAATAATTTTCTTCTCTTCATATTATTTATCTTGTATATTACTTATTGTTGCCTGAAACTGCTAAAATTACTTATTGTGGAAATGAAGGAAGACTGGTGCTACTGTAATGATCCTTATATTTTATAGAAAAACTTATTTAATTAATTGATTGATTGATTAACACTAATTGTTATGCTTTACTGCTAATCCTACTGTATTAAAAATACAAATTGATTTCTACTGCAATGTTTGCAAAAATGCACTTTCGATCATACCAAAGAATATTTTTCTGGTAGCTTGATATAGTCAAGCAGCAGCAAATTATTTGAATTATGAGCGAATACTTTAAAAATGATGTCTTACTACTAAATACAAACTCGTGAGTCTTTGAATGTGCATTTCCTTCTTAAAACATTGTAATTTGTTTGTTTATTTTGTTGAAATAATCATTTGAATTTTCGGCTTAGGTAAAAATATGAAAATATGAAACTATCTTCCGATACAAAAACTTTCAAGAGAGAAGAATGTTATAGATTATTATAAAGAGAGGGAGAAAAAAGAATTGTAATTCCGTTCGCTTCCTATTAATCAATTTGCAAATATCTCGTAAGTTTATAGTTATCACCATTTCCTGAAGTTGTCGATGTGAAAGTGTAGTACTTATCTTCGTCGAATCGTTACAATTTTTTGGCGAGGCAGGAGCTTGGAAAAGAATTTTAGCATTAGATTGATTTTCTTCTTCTTTAGAGATCCCTAAATGACATTTTTGATCCAGAGAAGTCTTATAAATCAATTATTAGAAGATCATAGCATTAACATTCCTGTATTGATAAATTGAGAATCTTTCAAGTAAGGTATTAAAAAATCTTCAAAAATGTATGGAAAGTGAAAGAAAGAAATATATTTTTTAAACGGAAAATGAGTGTGCAGTTTTTTAGAAATGAAAACGAATTTGAGCATTATCTCAGTCTTATTCATGCATGCTAAGTTAGTGCGCTAATTTAATCGCAATAAACGATGTAAAATTAAATAAAGTGCAAATCAGGCAAATCATTGTTGATTAAAATGTTCCCTCACTCATTAAATACCATTGAAAATATTCTTGTTAATTTTATCTTTATATTTGTAAGTGTCAAAAATAGGATTAAATTTGATAAAACTAGTCAGTCATTGAGCGATTCAAATTTTATGAGATTATACCTCATTTTTAGTGCTCTCAAGCTTGAATTTGTTGCTTATTTGAAGATTTTTTTTCATATTATCAGAGTACAAATTACAAGAGCGATCTACTCTTCCTCATTAATGGTTCACTTAACTTTTTTCGAAGACAGATTTAAAAGTGTTGGGAGAAATTTGATTAAGATTCTGTTAATATAGAAAGCAATTCATTTTCTCGTTTTGTTTCTAAAACAAATGACTTGAATTTAAATTTGACATTACTATTTTTTTCGAAGTTAAGTATGATAGATTGTGCTTCTTAGTAGAAAATATGATTCATAAAGCAAAGATACCCATTTGGTGATTTTTCTTTAACTCTGACTCTTTTTCACTGACAGCGGTATAATGATTTTCTTCCAACTTTATTCCTTCCTCATCAATAGTATCACTGGTCGTTAGTATCATTGCACCATCTTCGATTTCAGGAGTACTTTTCGATTCGACATTAACCATAACTATTTCCATGGGTTTTATAGTTTCATAAGATTCGCTTGCAATAGCTTTTAATTCGTTACTGTTGTAGTTATCATTCTTCATTTCCTTAGGTTTCGATGTAGTTTGATTAGCCAATGCAACAATACGCTTCTGAATCTGCTCCTCCAAACTCTGAGGACACAATGCTTTATGTGTTGGCATTGTCCAACAACCTGCAAAGATAATATAAATGCAAAAATTATATGACAGTGAAGGAACTTGCTTTATAAACTTGTACAGTTATGACAGATAGAAAGTTTTTATATGCTATATTTCTGCATATTCATAATTTGAGTCGAAAAAACTTAAAATGTTGATAGAAAGTATCGAGTTTTGTTATTTACCATGCAATTGTTCATTCACTGAATTATATGCAAAAGATGAAATGACCTTGTGATTTATTCCATTTTTCACGTAACTCAGTTGATGCAGTCAGCAAAGATAGTAATACATAGGAACTAAAGAACTGCATTAATAGTGTATGTTCTGCACATTTATCAAGCTTCTTGATGTTTTTACTAAAATGAATGACTACTCCATCAAAATTAAAATGAAATGTGTCTATTTCTCAAAAATTTATCATCGTTTGAAGTACGACATATTACTCCAATTTCAATAGCTGCTAAGTAAATTTAACAACTAAGAAGCAAAGAATAAATTATCGAAAAGACAAAAAAATTTTACTATTGAAGTTATTTTCTTAAATTTGCATCAAAATATTTAAGGAGCATAGGAAAAATGTTATGCTATACTCACAAATGGATGATAGGAATTGTACATCGGTAATGCCTGCATAAGTGAGTTGCTTCCTTCTCGTAAATTAAATTTCTAGAACTTCAAAATTCCTACGCTTAGAAAATGACATGGAATAATAACAGCAGTGAATAGAAATGAAATAGAGTGTGACAAACGCAAAAAAAATGCTCGATAGCAGAGTTTTAGAAACAACATCAATTTAGAAAATAAATCAAATGAACTGAAAAGTTGTAGCATTTTTCATTGAAATCAGACTTCAAGTGAAAGTAAAGAGGTGAAATGATCAGACATGAAATAATTACCAGTCATGCAGAATTCCAACCGATTAAACTAAGGAACGATAATTCTCAACTGAGAAACAAATCTTTAGTACTTATGGAAGTTGCCGACTCTTATCAACTCATCTTTAGCAATAAGAAGCAGATAGTCAGAATAAATCAAAAGATGTAGCGATATTCTACTCTTTCTTGTGTTTTGATTTCATTTTATTAAAAGAATATCAAGCAAATTAGAAATTTCTTCGCAATATTTTTATATTACGAAAATATATGTTAAAATATTTGAATTACGTGCTCCTTTAGATACTACACATTTTTTGTAGTACTTGCTTCAATAGTATCTAGTCTGCTCCTTAATCATATATCATGTTCCACATGCTTCTTTCATTCTTGAATCTGGAGCACGAATATTACTGTAAGGTGAGTATTTTTTAGGCTATATTTTCTGTTCCTATTTTCCCCACTGTATGTTCAGTTCAATCATAAACGCCAAAAATCATTTTTTTAAAATTTATTTTGACCTTTATGTCCTTGATCTAGTGCTGATACAGTTGATATGACCATTTGGACTGTGGGGGCATCTAGAGTAATAACTTCATCATGATTAAATATTTAAAGCCAAATGAAATGTACAGCTACTTCCTTTGGCGCTTCCAAGTTACTATGAATAAATTTTTTCTAATAAAATAAAAAAGCTTTGAAAGAGTGTCTTTTGAATAATTTACAAAATCACGTTAATAAATTCAAATTAATTCGTATCATGAAGAAACTGCAACAAAATTCAAATCAAACAAATTATTATGAAAATCGGATTGATTACCTGACTGCATTTATTTCATATTTTCTCTCTTCAGCAATTTAGATATAATTTGTGAACGTTTTTTGCAATCCTAACAGCGAGAATCGAAAAATATTTGGCGCCTCTATTAATGATTGAAACTGATCAAAAAAATGGAAGACTTATAATATTTCTAGAAAGGATAGAATGATCTTGAACTTCAACTCAGTACGCCGAATACTTAGTTAGTCAGTGAATATAACTGAATAAATAATTAGTTGTTTGATGCAGCAGAAAATTAAATTAGCCCAGGACTGCTTACTATTTCTCACTATTTAAATAAGAACTTGAAGCTGTATCAAGCAACTAATTACTAAGTCTACATTGATTTTCAACAAATCTCATATAGCTCAAAGCTTTGAAATCTTATCTGATAGATCAGAACTTTTAGGGATTTAGAAGTTACTTTTAGTGTGATATTTCCGTCTACTTGCTACTCTTCTTTTGCGATCACTACTGATCAGTTACTGATGGTAATAACAGAAACCGATTGACAGGATCAAACGAACAGTGCTGTTTATTGCATATTCAAAGTAATTCATGTTGCTAATTTTCTCACTCTTCACCAGCCATTACTGTACTAGCTACATTCATTTTAGATATGGCCAAGATTCTTCACAAAATTTTCAAAAGTTTTTGTTCTTTTTCATTTTAGATCAGTTGCATTAAATTTGCAAACGGTTGTTTGCTTTTCCATTATTTTGTACCAACAATAATATGAGAAAACACACAGTCGTTTGAATAACATCAAGTTGCTGTCTTCGAATGTACTGAGCGAAAACATCTATGTCTCAGAAATTTGGATCAGCTATTTTCATTTTGCATTTTAACATAATTTCAAATTGTTCATCTTTTAAAATGTTCAAATCAAATTCAAAGGAATATTTCTTATTCTTCTAAATATGTCTTTCAATGCTAAAAAGAAATTAAAAGCTCAATTCTGAAATTTTTATTGTTACTAATTATTATGCTACTACGCCAAGAATTGCTATTGTAATAACAATGTAAATTGGCATTGATAGAGAATCAAAAAATATTAAAGTGAATGATCAGATCTAAAAATTGCTCCTAATATTTGAATAACAATTTTTCTGGCCAAACATAAGCAATTGATGAGAAAATTACATCTCCAAATTTGATCTATTTCATAAAAAATCATAGAATTCATCTTAAACATGAAATTAACGTAAAAGTTCCCACCTATTTCATTTGAAACAGAAGGTTATGATGCTTTAGATAATGAAGGGAATTGGAAATTTTATTAAAAATGGCTACTGAAAAAATTTGTTAATTATGCTTGCAATATGAAACATTTCAACTAATAAATACTATCAGTGAGCAGTGATTTCGACTGCTTTACTTGATTGTCAAACATTAAATTAATTTTCCTCTCTTAATAGATGCGTTTTATACAAAAAGTATAAAGTTTAACAGACGTAATTTATGATAATTTGGTAAGAAACATAAACATTTATACTGAATTGTAATGAGATAAAACACTGAACTGCCAACCATAATAGTGAAACTATTTTATTTTTGGAACTTTTAGATTAGAATTAACTCAGCCGAAACTATCTCAAAAATCTCCCAAACAACAGGAAAAGTAAACATATGAAAGTAAACAAATCTTTAACTAATGCATGAATAGCGCATGAAAACGAAAAAAAGCAAACACTGAGTATTAGCTGACTGCTGCTTTTACTTTGTTGACAGAACCGTTTTTCAAATTCATGATATCATTGGTCAAAATCAGTTGAGAATTGAGCTTACATGCTGTGTCGTTTGTTGACTGATTTGAAGTAAATGCTGGTCTACCAACTACTATTTCAATCATAGTATATTGTTGCCTGAGTAAAGTTGCTACTTGCTGTGAGCTCATCCCATACACACTAATACCACGAATACGCAAAATATGATCACCTGGACGTAAACGTTTATCCTGAAGAGAAATTGCAAACTTTTGATGAAAATAAATTATAAGCCAACTTTCAAATCAAATGAAGAAAGTATAAAACTGCAAGAAATTTGGAAAAGGTTAAATATAAATACATTTAATCAGACGAATAAAAGAAATCGTAAAGAGGAAAAAGTAAAGAAGGACTTTTTTTCTGCTTAATATTTTTCTTTGCTGTAGCATTTCACCATTACATTAATATAGCCAGCAATGTTAAATAATTACTTATACAATTTATGCATTGTATAAATAGAATAAGGACCTATTCAGTAGTTTTTTTACTGGCAAGCATCTCCATTTCATTTATGTATTTTCCGTTACAGCGATATAATAAAATGATAATTAAAAGACAAAAAGACTACACTTTTTAAAATATCAGTAATCTACAAAAACAAAACTTCAAGTTGGATTAAAAATTATTTCTTGATATTCAAACCTTGTCAGCAGTACTTCCTGGCAAAATCGTTTTCACGACCACACCAGTCGAGGTGCCACCCACAATACCGAAACCTAATCCAACACCAGGAATATTCGGAAGATGAATAATTTCTACTTCGGTCAAATCCCCTTTCAGCTTTAACATATAAACTCATCAAATAATGTAGAACGACATTCTTTGAGGTAAAACTGTTTGCAAGTAAACTCAAAGTTGTGGACTGTAGACTCATAATTTATATCAAGAAATGTTTATTCCGAATTCTGATCAGAGAGAATATAACGTGTTAAATATCACAGATTAACTCAGACTCGATCACAAAATATTGATTCAATTTAAACAAGCAGAATAACTGAAATTACTAGGCAGTAAACTAAACTGTGTACATGAAAACGCTTCAATTTTCAAAATCGTAAATAGCTTCAAGACCTATCCATCTTTTTCATACTGCAAGTCAATAAATTTTCGAATAAATATTTTATTTGTTAATTAATTAATTCGTAAAATGCTAGGATCTGTCCAAATCCGCACGTCTTTTTGTTTCACCCAGTTCATTTAATACTTGTGTCTCTTCTCGTCTTTCTTTTGAAACGAACGAATAATAATAATTATTATTATTATTAAATTTTAATGAAAGGTTAAAAGTAAAACTGATTTACGGCAGAATTTTACAAGTTGACTGAATGAAAACAATGTACACAAACTAAAATTTAAAAATTGCATGAACACATATAACCGTCAGTTTCTGCAATTTCCCAAAAAAATGTCGCACTTACATAAGAAATTTAATTACGGAAGAATTTATAAAAAATGGATGTCAGCGAAACAAAAAGAATATTTTTCCCTTCAAATTCATATTTTAATCATTATGGATGAAAATTTGAAAATTTTAATATTTTTAAGGGAGAAACTTACAACCATATGCGGTGATTGTCGTAGTAACGTGACAACAATGAAAGGTACGTGATTTTCAGACTGGGCGTTGGCTTTCTTTCTTTCCGCTTCAACTGTTTCAACAACTTCGACGAACTTATCAGTTAAAGCAACTGAAATAGATGTAGGCGGAACCACAGGAATATTTTCAATATCTGATTTGAATATTGCATTTTGATTGACCACCTGACCACTGCTATTCTTTTGGGAAAATATTGAAGGTTTAGTCGCTTCTTCCTGTTGCTCCCATCGCTCACTCTTACTGCTTTGCTGACAAATATTTACGGGAGTTTCCGTCAATCTTTGCGGGTTACTCGCCAATGACTGCTTTGTTGCATCGTGCGCTACGCAACCACTGCTGTGCTGCTTTGCTAGGTGAAAATCATCAATGACATATGGTTTCACATCATGCACGACTGAGTTATCATATTGCTCCTAAAATATAATTTAACTTGTGAAGTTCTCACAACTTTTTGAATTAGCACATTGTTAATCAAAAATCGAAAACTTTATCGTAATACATTTCGTTAATTTTGGTAAGAAATGCAGTAAATAGGAAGCTGCAAAACTTGGGGTAAAGGTTGAAAATTTTAAATTTCTAAATCTGACCATAAATATGAACTGTTTCGTCTAATAAACTAGCTAAGTGGTTTGTTCAAGCATTCCGCTAATATCTCTAACTCTCCGATTAGCTAGATAAAAGATATCATGCATCATTTAACAGTGGAAATTGTGCTCATTTAAAAGCAGGAGAAGGCTGTGCGAATTTTTTTCTGAGTAGAGAAACTTAATTTGGATTATGCGAAGCTTCATATTATTGTTACTATCTTATGCCCCTTTTATCATTTCTTCGCATGATGATTTCGGTAGTTTAGTTATTTATTCAGATCATGCCACTAAAAGATTCAATATATGCCATATATTTCTCTCAAAATTTGGTTAAATATTTCTGAAAATTTACATTTTCTGTTAAAGTAGAAGAGCAACGCTTTGGGTCAAATTGACTTTGAGCTTGGTCTTCGGCAGTGACTGACAATGGCTGCAGCAAGTGTTTATCAAATGCCAAAATTTGATCACCAATGTGAACTTGACCTTTTGACCTCAAAATTTGCTGATTATTGATTATTTTCGTCAATCGCTTCCCATAATTTTCAGCAAAGCAGTATCATAATTGAAATTTTCGATCAAAATACAAAGTAAATAGAAATGTGCTGACAAACGCAGTAAAAATCAAAAATTCTTTCGTAAACAGAAATTAGTACCGCCGATAATAAAATGAGATTTAAAAAAAAAATTGAAAAATTTCTCAATAGTAGTAAATGTGAAAATCTCTAAGTAATGTTTTTTTTTGAGCTTCTGCAAGCTTATAGCTTATTCACTATAAACAACTTCCTAAACATATCTCAGAAATAAAGTTACTCCAATTCCGTGGTATGCTTTTGTTTAATTATTGTCCATGATATGCGATAATAATATTGTGAATGAATACAGACTGATTTCATTTAGTGTCCAAAGAAATTGAAGCAATATTGATAATTATGGTTTGATCGAAAAATACTTCATAAACTTTAATGGTGCACTTGAGTACATTATATATTAATATTAAAATTCGAAATGTTAAACGCATAGATTGAGGAATTGTTCAATTTGATACCACGACTTCAAAAATGTAGTGAAGAAAAAGACTGTTTAGAAAAATATTTGTTGGATGCGATGTTTTACTTTGCTAAAATTGTGGTACTATGATCATATTTTTTAATAATTATGAAAGTATCACTCTTGAAACTTTATGAAATATGCACTTTGAACAGTGATATTGGATACTTTAAATGATTACATCCATAGCAACCTCTTTCGAAATATGCAAAATAATTATTCAAGAGCAACGTGAATACAACTCAGTTTTGTTCTTATATTATTAAAGCAGAAAAACTTTATTGATACTCAAAAATAAGAAAATCTATGCTTTCACTGTTTCTAAAGCAAAACTTCAAGGATATGAAATCGCATCGAAACACTGTTGCACTGATAAAATTCGAATTTGAAACTCTAAGCACAAGGCGTTCCTTTAGTATTTATAAAAGCAACGAGTAGAGAGATAATGTCTCGTCAGTGTTTAAAAATAATAACATCATAATGGCTTTAGTATTTATAAAGCTTGATCATTAGGATTAAGCAAAATGAATAAGAAGGTAGCTAGCTAGCCAATATCGAAAAAAAAAATGCTTTTTATCAGAATGAAATATGTGACACTATTTTTGCATAACTCGATTTATCGCTTTTTTGCCACAAACACATAAATAGGTAGATGAATGAATAAATAAATCTTCGGATTCCTAAAAATGCTTGAATAGATTGCGGGTGTACTTGGTAATTATTACAAATGAATTTCAAGAACCAATTTTGCATATCTATCTGCCTCAGCCTAATAGTTGTTTTGAGTTGAACCCTAGTCCATTTATTCAGCGATAAACCAAATTATGTGAAGGGGCCCAAGGAAAATCGAAGTTTTTTCAAACTTTTCATGTCCTTCTCTCATAACACGTGCTGTATTTTCGATCAGTAACACTGTTAATCAGTGTAAATAAATGAACTAAAACATGAGCATAAACTGCCAAGTTTCCTTTTTTGAATAATAATAATTTTATTCCCATAAGTATTCATTTTGTTAGAAAAAAATAAAACTTTTTAGAACTAATTTTATGAAAATAACTGATCAGAATTAGTTACAATAATGCTGACTAAAAGATTTTGCTTTAAAAAATTTTCAATACCACTGCCAATAATTTTTACTAATTCATTTGTTAATACGTACTATTTATTATCATTATTACTACCACTGCTATCATACTGTTATTATTCTTATTATTATCACTTTTATTACATTTGCAAACCTCTTAATATTAAAATTTTAGCTGCAGTAATTGTTTTCTGCTTTACTTTTCATAAGAGTACATTTATAATTTAAAAATCGAAAGGCATTGATGTATGCTCAAAATGAAAACAAGGGGAGGAATCTGGATCTTTGTGCACTCGCACATAAAGGTAAATAGTCAGAAGAGATCGATTGGTAAGGTGTTTTTAAAATTTGGTTTATGTTTTGAAAAGAATAACTTTTAAGTTATATGTCATCAGCATCTGAAGAGTTTGGTTGACTGATACATTGGCTTTTGCTTTCGTCGGCAACTAATTTTGGTGGATAAACCCATTTTATATCTCATGAACTGCTTTTCATTACTAGAACAACCCATTAGAGTCTACTTGTCACCTGTTACATGCATCACATTTTTTTTTAAGTCAGCTACTTTTAAGTAGTAATCCACTCACAAGCACACTCATGAAAAGTAAAATAGCAAGCGTTTTCAAAAAGTGCAGAGAAAATTTTCAATTAATAAATTCTGTCAGCTTCAATATTTTATATTGGTTAGTTTTAAAATCACAAATTTATATGGAAATTGAGTGTAAGGCGCAAAATTTTGAAATAAAATATGAAAAAATCATGTTAATCAGTCAGGCATATGATGTATTAAATGAATTGTGGTACTTGAGTACTTAAGAACATGGCATAAACATCATGCAATATAAACTCTAACAACTCAATGTACCCAAAGTTCCATTTAAGTATTAAAAAGCAGTAAAGTAAATGAAAATGTTCAAAATTAGGATGTGTAAAATAATGACTAGTTAATTTTTTACCAACGTTAGATGTATCGTAAAATGATCATAACTACACAATAAACTTCACATTAACTCATACGATTAAAAATCATAAAAAATCAAAAGGTTTAATTTTTTTTCATAAAAAAATTTGCTCAGTAGCATTTAATCATGTAGAAGGATCAGATAATGAATTAAAATAGCGTTTCATTACTGTAACATATCATTGAAAGTTTTGAAGTAATAAATTGATAATGTGTAATAATTAAATTGATGAAACAATAATAAATACAGTGCTGAAATTTCAAAGTAGTCTTCTAAGCATAAAAATGAAATGCATGCCAAACTAACAATTCATTTCTGTTCAGAATTATTTTAAAGTTTGCAACTAGAATAAAGACTCAAAATTAAAAAATTTTTCATCATACGTATGCTGAAATCATTTTAAATGTTGTATAAAACTTTTATTTTTCAGTTATTTTTTACATATTTGATGATTTTTTGATCAAAATTATCCGTTACTAAAACATTTTTCAATTGATCTTAATATGTTTGAACATTGATTTGTAACCACTTTAAATGTAGTGCAGCTTGAAAATACTTAATGAGCAAAAAAAATCTGTTGTGTGTGAGAAAGATTAAGAGGGGAAATTTTCTTCAAAAAATGAAAAAGCAAGTTGCTGAAATGGAAAAGGTTAAGAAATTAAAATTTAAACCAAAAAACTGTTTATAAATTTCATTGAAAGTAGCTAAATGTGACAAACGTCGAACACCACTTATTCTCACGTCCTAATAATAATTTCCTGAATAAGTGAAGGCATAAATCGATGCTCATTATAGAAAATTGTATTGAAACTTGAAAATTACACCATTCTTGAACTCACTTTGTCTTTATATCTCGTGGTCCAACAATGATTAGCCGTTTTTCGCAATTATCAGACTTTACTACCCAGGTACGAATTTCATCTGGCTCTTGTCCAATAAATATTAATCTCTGAAGGAGGAATATTTTAAATAGTTTATTAAGAATTAAATCTGTCATCAATTGTTATTTATGTTACTGTTCTAGCCAATTTCATCTTAATTTAGAGGTTTTGTAGTACTTAAATAAAAAAACTTCCATGTTTTGTTGTAGGAAAAAAAAAT
Organism: Thelazia callipaeda; assembly: GCA_900618365.1. Lineage (NCBI taxonomy): Eukaryota > Metazoa > Nematoda > Chromadorea > Rhabditida > Thelaziidae > Thelazia > Thelazia callipaeda. The sequence continues at coordinate 5,465 of UYYF01004338.1, read as the reverse complement.
GCATTTTAGAATACGAAAATGCCTCATGAATAGCACTTCTCTTAAGGTGGCATGAATCATTTGAGAAGGTCAATTAAAATTGTGAATGAAACGTAAAGAATACTTCAGTGGACTTGATACGAGGCAGAAAGAGAGTTTGCAATTGCTTGAGAAGATCGTTAGATTTTGAATTTGATTTCAAGACATTTTGAACTGAAATAAAATTTTTTGAAAACGATATTCAAATAAAATAACAGAAAGCTTACAAATTTATTACGCTATTATTACTGCAATATTACAACATTTCTAAGTCTGTGTAAAGGTGATATTCACCAAAATTTGAAAATAAATTTCCCATAAAACAAAACCTTTAACTTTAGCTTTGCGAATATTTGTAGATTTGGATGGAATCTGACAAGCTGTCGATGTTTGACTATTTTTCTCTGATACTAGTGACCGTGTTTCTGGTGTATTCTGCAATGTTAAAATTGACTTGCTTAAAGTAATCATCAACAAAATAATCTTAAAAATAAGTTTTTTTTCAGTGAAACTTAGTGTTCCAAGTAAAACAAATTAAAATAAAAACGCTGCATATCTATCAAGTATTAATCATATTTGTTATTTTGCTGATTAACACCTCATAAAAAATTTCCTGTTACCATATTAACTGAAATCTATTATTATCCCAATAAATGCTAAATTCTCCTTTTAATTCATTTTTTAATATATTAAAATGTTGCAAGGTGCCGGATAAGCTAAATCATACATCTTTTCAGTTTTCGTCTTTTGAAATGTTAAATTTTTGAAACAACGAATGTGAGCAAAAAAGTTCTGTTTCAGATTTATTATCTGGTAAGCATACGTCAGACTAGATAAGCATTTGTCAATATATTTGCTTCACATTTCATGTATCACTTCACTCTTAGTAATTTATTTTGAGTTGAATAGTTGCAAATGAGATAACGTCCATGAAAAAATAAAGACAAAATCAATGGATTAAGTCTTTTCAGCTTTAAATTAACTAAAATTTCCGATCTTTAAAAGTAATTAAATTAAATGTTTGCAAAGATATAAATTAGTCAGTAAGTAACATTTACTACTCGATTTCAGAGATTTCAATTTTTGTCTCCTCTATCATATCCCTCAAATGGCTGTGTTGGCCATCAAATTGTGCAAACCCTTATTTTTCAAGCTGTGTAAGAAAACTATCAATGCACAATTTTAATAAGTAGTAGGTGGAACATTTACTTTGAATCCATGCGCTTGAGATAGGGAATCCTGAAGGGCTCGTTCAAGTGTTAGTATATCTTCGCTCACCGATGCGCTACTTTTTCGTTCTTTTAATTCTTTTAGCAATTCTAATACACGTTCTTGATTAATATCTAAATATCAGTATTATTAGTGTGATGCATCTTGCAAATTCGCTCATATTTTTTTAGATAATAGGCAAAATAAAATTCCTGTTAGTTGTGAAGAATTTGTTGAAGCGAAAACATTTTCTGAAGAAAAATTTGTTGAAGCGAAAATAGTCTTAAATTTGTTTCTTCGAAATTAGTTACATAAAAATGATATTTAGGTTGAATTTTTTGAATAAAAAATTAGATAATATTCAATTTAGTCCTGAAAGCTAAACCTAGCTCGATTACGGATGCTTTTTTTGAGGAAATTTTACATCTTGAGCAATAAAAAAATATAATAATTTTTCATTATTTTTCCTTGGTCATGCATTTGTTAAGAGCAAAAAATCGGAATTATTTTGTCGTGAACAATTTATTTAGATAATGAATTTAAATTTTACTAGTTTTTGAAATTATTTTTTAGTGCATCAAATCACACTCAATTAAATACTATTATAATTGCCTTAATTACTGTTAAGACTCATTTTTAATGTTCATGAAAACTACATCATATCAAACAAATTTTCTGAACTTCTAAACTAAAGAAATAATAGTAATTTGCAATTAGTGAATGAATTGATTTTAAAAAAAGTAGACAAATGCCGAGTTCAAGATCAATTAGAAAGCAAGGGTAAGTATGAGTTAAATCAATAGCATGACTATTGTTCTGGAAAAAGAAATAACTTTAGGGAATTTCATTTTTAATTCAGTTTCTATATGGAAATTAAATTCAACGAAACCTTGGTTTTAGCATTCTTTTTTCCGATCTTCAAAATAATCTCATGACTCAAATACTCTTTAGCCCTGCAAAACTTTGTCTCTAAGAAAGCTTAACAATAATGAGCTCTTTGTCATAGAAATTGAAAACAGAATTTGCATCATGAAGAATTTTAACAACTCTGAGTTTTTTCCAATTAGTTCAGATATCTAACACAAAGTATACTGAAGAAATAAAAAAAATAAAGTTATCGTTTTATCAAAGATTTTCATAATTAAATTTGGAGCTACATTTCAAACATGTCAACTCCAACTTCGTTTTAAATTATTAGTGATGATTTTGAAAAAAAGATAGAAAACTGAAAACGTTTAAAGCAATTCGAATTTATGACTCTTCTTATGAAGTGCATTTTTAAAATTTCAAATTTTTTGATTAAACAAAGTGTCTTTTTGCAATGGACTTTCTATGAAATGGTCATAAATAAAATTCAAAGTAAATAGAAACCCAATTTTAAAGCCCAAAAAATCATCACTGTTTTATCGTTATGTTTTTGAATAGTTTTCATCAATATCATGAAAATGAAAATTAAAGTTGGTCTAACAAGGTGAATCACTGGTTAAAAAATGGTAAACCACAGTTGATGTTTGATCAGTATTTAGGAAATATCGAAAATCAAAGAATTTACGGAACTTATTAGTAATTAGCTGTCATCCAAACTGGAAATTTTACAAGTTAGTGTTACTGAATGGTTTTTTTCTTTTTTCGCTCAAGAAATTAATATATGTAGCCATCTGCTAGCATGATATTGACATCTTGAAGTAATAATATGTGATAAAGCGACACATCTGTTCAGTCTCACTTCCGTATTCAAAAGAATTTAAAACTTCGACGGCTTTTCGCAATTATTTCGGACTTGTCAACATTTGAAGATAGAACTAATATTAGAAAAAAATTGAAAAAGCAATAGCAGGTATAGTGTGCGTTGAGAAATGAAAAAATAACACTTGTTTAGTGTGCATTCCGGCTCTATTTTGTAAAACCAGGTAAGAACTCGTGTATTTTACGTAAGGATTCATTGCAGACAAATGGTCCAGTAGCTTTTCTGCTATCTTCTTTCTACTACTTTCCAAATTACATTAGTCAAACATGTGTTGATAAAAACAAATACATGATTTATTCACTAAAATTGAAAACTTAAAATTTACTGAAGCTTTAATGTTGCCAACTGGACGCCGTCGAAACCCCTTAACATACATTTGAAATGACTGCTGCAGATGCGAAATAAACAAAGTTTTGAAAAATTGAAAGTGAAAAGGTACTTATCGATTTCAGACAAGAATATATGCAGTGTTTTTTACTTTACATATTCACTAATATATTTACTGCTAAAATAACATTCTTTTAAAGTAACTAGTGAAATTTTGATTACTACCATCGTTAAAACTTTTTTAATTCTAATCATTCAATAATAATGATAATGATAATAATAATGATAATAATTATAATGATAATAATTATAATGGTAATAATTATAATGATAATAACAATAATAATAATAATAATAAAATAATTATTATTATACCTAATGAAATGAGTTTCATAGACCTGACCTTATCCAGGCGAAAAAGTAGTTGAAAGTATAATTGTATATTTGGTTAAATGCGTATGCCATATATCTTCCACAATCTTCATTTTTACAATGTAATTAAGTAATGCTTACTTAGCGATTGTGCTCCGCTCTCTGTTAACATGACATATTCAGTTTACTATCAATTTGGGGTTTAAAGAAGTAGCCGGAGGAAAAATTGTATGAAAGATAGACAAAAATAGGAATTACCTGGCGCATATCAACTAAATTATTATTATCAAAATATATTATTGAGAATTGTGCACAAAGAAAATTTGCCTTCACAATTAATCGATTTTCCACGGCATCTAGAAAATGAATGAAATTTTGTCAGTAGATTTTGTTGCTCATTCATTTCAGCAAAATTGTTTAGAAACCAACTGTTAATCAGTGTGAATTCATCAAACGATAAGAACTATACAAATTTTCATTAAATGAGTCTACAAGGCACTCTTTCAAGTCTTCCTTCAGATCATATTATATTAATTTTTTTAGTTAGAAGTTTGATAAATCAGATCAGTGTAATAGAAATATTAATTACATGAAATGATAGCAATCTTTATTAAAATCAGTTTTGACTCTGTTCTATTATGTTTAAATTTCAGCAAAACAATCAACTACCATTGAAATCACTTGCTTTAAGTATAAGCCTCAAACTCTCAAGATGACCAGAATCGATTTAATACAGAGATATAAGTATAAGCCCCAATTGAATTTGGCGATGAAAATAACATTGTGATAATGCACTTGAGATTATATCGTCGTGAAAGCATTAATTCTACGGAGAAATTGCAAGAAATCTTATTTAATTTTCTATTTTTCAACATATACTGTTCCTTTACAAATACCTTTTATTTTTGAAACATTGAAAAGCCCTGAAAAACTTGTATGATTAAATTGAGTCCAAGCAAATTTATTATAAGAGAAAAACAAAGAAAAATGGTCAAAAAAATTGAAAGTTGAAAAATTCTGAATTTCGATAAATCCCTTTGCACTTTGAAGCTTTTTCCATTATCCTCTAGAGCATGAAATTATTATTTTGCATCAAATAAAATTTTTAGAGTTGGACCTTGCAAAAATGAGCCTTTTGTTATGAGCAATCAAAAAATGAAGATTAGGAAAAGTTTTTAATTTTAATTTCAAAGGTTTTTATATCCTGAATACACAGATACTATGAAAGACTGGAATAAAAAGTCAATCGATTGGGAGCTTCAGAGAGAAATCAGAGAGTGGTGGAAAATAAATTTATTAGATAAATTATTTAATTGCAGTGAATATTTTAGATCAACTTTTGCTGCAACATATTGTCGTATAGATAATAAACGCTGTCAATTTTCATTTGCCAGGAAAGAAAAAAATTCAGCATATTCTAGTAAAAACTTACTTTGGTCATAACTACTTCCTTCACTATCCATAGGGAAGCAAAATTAAACAGATGCAAATATTAATGATGAATTATTCCATATGGAACCAATTTTATCTGATAATTCAAACTCAATAGAAACTTTGACAGAGAAGTAAATGATGATCAGAAGCATCCTTTCTTTTCCAATTCAAAACAGAACGATCAGCTACATTCTCATTAGCTTGCATGATCCTCCACGGGCCTTGAGCAAATTTTATTCTAAATAGATAAAAAAATATTTATTAAAAAAGAGGAACAAAATGACCAACAATTTGTACTATTATCTCACTGTTATATAAATAAATAAATAAATAAATATATATATATATATATATATAT
>UYYF01004337.1:14832-117037 GCA_900618365.1 Thelazia callipaeda | reverse complement strand
AACACGGGGTAATAAATAATGTGACGGAAATTAGGCTTTTACAGGATAGAGGAAGAACTATAGAGGTTCTGCATGTATTTGCAGTCCTGAATGTGTACCTAGTCCCGGATGTGTGTGTAATCCCGAATGTAAACGAAGTCTCGTATCTATATCCAGCCCCGTGTTTGTTGTCCAGTATGCATTTGTCCTTACATGTTGTCATGTAGTTCGGAGTGTGTGTGTTGTGTCGCTGTGTATGTGTATGAATGTTGTTGTCTGTCACAGTCTCCTTGATTGGAATTTTGTCAGATTCTATTCAATCTGTAGGAATTTTTGTTTTTACTGAACTCTTCAAGATGCAGCGTAGTTCATGAATTGGAGGTGAGACGCATTATGATTTTATTTCACTAATTTGTTTCACTGTGTAATGGATCACTTTGGACATGCATACGTGTTTTCGATCACCCGATTTGAATTTTTCCACTTAATTTTAATTGACAATTTCCAGGAAGAGAATTTTGTCTACAGTGGGAAAGTTTTGCAATGCGACACATGTTTGCGATGTTATTGGTGGATGGATTTTAGGGAGAAAAACTCAAAATATGAGGAGAGAAAAACAATATTACAAAATTTTAGCGTTATCAATAATATTTTGTGTATTTTGCAAGTATTACTGTTACAATTTTGTTATTGTATGGAGCAGTTATTGTGCATCATAAAATTATATAACTGTTAGAATAGTTTATAGCTCAATCAGTTTTCTTGATTTTTTTTTTACATATTTTCATGGTACTGTTCCATGCGGTCATATTTGGAGTTAAATTGTTATTTTTATAATTTGGCAGACTGAAAATACATAAAATAGTAAAGCAGTAATTAAAAAATCAAGCAGGAACCAAAGATGCATTATTTTTTTGATTTTATCTCCTTTGGAATTCAATTTTTAAGATGTATGCAACATGCGCAACTCGAAATGATATTAAATTTGAAATCAGATCTTGAAGTATTTTATACTTTACTGATTTGTAGATACTAATTTGTGTGCAATAAATGACTTTTTTTAAATAAAATTAGACAGTATTTCTAAAAATTTATAATCGAATAATAAATTCAAAGGTTTTAGTAGGAAGTTTGATATTTATAATTCAATGTGCAGAACTAAACGCCACTTTCCGGATATTAGGCGAAATTTCGATTATCTATGGCTTATGTTTCTAATGACCATTACAAACAAATATTATGGTAAAGTAAAGGGGCAGAAATTTTTGATTCAAATTTTTTAAAATCGTAATTTTTTTGTTCCTTTTTTAAATTTCAAATTTGTATTATAGATAATCATCCAAATTTTCTGTCAAATACGCATATGAGATTTTTTTCGGTGTTAACAGGGTGACTGTGGAATTAGGAACAAAAACTGATTCATTTAGTAAATTTTCTTCCTTAAATAAAAATTTTGTTTGATAAATATTTATTGCTTCACTATTGACTTATCATTTAATCGTTTTGAAGTAAAAGTGATGCTTTTCTGCAATGTTGCAAAATTTATGGAAGTAACCATTATTGTATTTCATTTTTTTTCTTTTTTTTCAGAATTTAGCGTGAGAAATAGTTCATATTTGTGCACATCGTATAAAACTCATGAATGTAACAGAACTGCTCACTTTTGCAGGATTACTATTTTGTTGCACAAAATTAGTTTTGAAAAATGAATATGTTTATTATTATTTTCTTATTCTTGACGTGCATAGCTCAATTTTTTAATTTTCACTGCTTTCAATAGACTACAAATCACATAAATACAAGCACTGCATCAGTTACTGTAATATTGTTGCAATAAAAATAATGAGCGTAATAATATAATAGCAATAGTTTTCTTGAAATTTTTTGAAAAGTAATTTGATGACTTTTGTAGAAGAATGCAAATAAAAACTGAAAAACTTGAGCGAAACTGTTATCATACTCAATCTTCGATGATGAAGACTAGGCTAAAATTTTTTTACAGCAAATAATTCAAATGAGACAATGACATAAAGATCTTTTCTTTCTAGTTTGATATAATAATTATGGAATTTTAGCATAGTAAAAACTTGAAATTGCTTGCGCTAGTGTGATTTTTTTGAGGGCAAGAACATCACGGTATTTCTAGAACTGCTATTTGCTTGTTTCATTTGTCATACTTTTTCCAGCTTTTACTAATAAGAATACGTATACTAAATTGTATTATTAATTACTTGAAAAAATTATTGCTGAGATTTACTTTTTATTTTTTGCCAAATAACTAAGCTTTTAATTGGTAAATTTGAAAAATAGAGTCAAATATTAAGTACACATAATTTTTTGGTGGTGCATTAAAATGAAATTTAAATACAATACTTAGTTTAGTATATCTATTTTTTAATGATAAGTGGGATTAAGTAATGAGAAGAATATTGTACTAAATAAGTTCATAAATAAGATTTGGTGTGAAATATGAAAGAATTTTTAGTGCTATCAATCGGCGATTTTATTACATGACACCCAGCACTTTCAAACTTATCTCAGCGGTGACCGCTCTGACATTGGGCACTTCTCTCTGAAAATTATGTCAACAATATTTTATTCTTATAATTTTGATCTGATTTAGAAACTTCAAAAAGATTTCTGTACTCATTATTCTAGGCAAAGATATTTGATAAACTGGTTTATTGACATTTCACTCATGTTTCATGTTTTTTGTTTGCTGTGAAAATGTATTATGCCACATATGCAGTAATTTTTTTCCAATTTTAATTTGTTTACTTTTGAAATAAATTTTTTGACATTACTTGGCAAAAAAATTTCATTCCAAATGGAGTGGGATGAATTTATGAATTTGAAATTAAAACTTGAAAGTTGGAAAAAAATTGGATTAAATTTGAAATTAGCAAATACAAAATTCTCGAAATTAGAAAAAGCATAAAAAATTCAAATTTAAAACTGAAATGTAGTAAGTCTCAATTTTCCGCAAATATTTTCCATCACTTATTTATGCTCCAATTAAATACAAAATGAGTAATTTGATCTGATGATTTCAATTCTGTTATTTTAATGAGTTTTTTGTTTCTTTTTTAGCAGTTTACACTTCTGAAAAATTTTCAATGCAAACTGATTTTAGTTTAATTAAGTTTCAAGTCATTTCGTATTGTTAGAAAATGTTTCATTACGCATTCCTTCTTTTCCATTCCACTTTTTGGTTTACTAAAATTAAAATTTCCAATTCATTCAACGATTATTTTTTCGTACTAAAATAAAATGGAAAAAGATTTTGATTTGCCCTTAATGACATAACATAAAACTTTTTGGTTGTCATGGAATGACTCTTATCCTCTTATCGTCTTTACTGTTGTAGTGGAATGAAGAATGGTACTGATAAAACTGATGTTATCATTGAACACTCTTCTCCTCATCACAATAAAATCATATTTTTATCACTAAGAAATTCCAAAGTAGTGAATAAAATAACTATGATTCATCAAATTTTGACGTCATTATTGTATTCAAAATATTTAAATCTCAATAACATCTATCATATCAATTTCAACACATTCATACATTAATGGCATTCATCTTTCATGATGCTACTAAGTTTTTTGCCGTAACTAATCTCAAAGTTTAAATAAGTCTTAAAAATATAACTGCTAATTAATGCTGTAGCAATAGCTAATCATATTTTTTGTTGTTTTAAACAATCAATTTTTTGTTCAAGTTTAATCAGAGCTTCATTAATAGCCATGATTAATCAAAAATGAAAAAAATGATTGAATATTAGCACCTTCTTTCAAGTTATTTGTTCATGATTGATATCATTAGCATGCAAAATTTTCAATATTGTTTCAGTTTAGCTTTGCATTTCAAAAATAATACAAAAATAATCCACAGATATCTGTTATGGCTCAGTAAATCGTTCCAAGTCATTTGCTTAAGACTTACGTTTTGACTTTTTGAAATTAAAATGCCAAAAGGACAAAATTGTATTTAAATTGCACAATTTATGCTTCATTCGTATTCACCAAAATTCTACTACTTTGACATACCTTTTCTCATTTAATAACAAATAACGCAAAAATTCATTTTTATAGCGTAAATTCATTCCTTCAGTGGAAATAAATAAAATTATTCTTAAATTAAGCAGTAATAATAGCAACAAACATATTATCGTTTTTATCACAGCAATGATTCAAGTATTTTTAATAACAGTCTTATTTTTTTACAACAAATTATCCAATGTCATTTATTTTTTAATAAACAAAATTATACCAAAAATAATAGCAGTGAGAACACAAATAATAAATAATTACAAGCTATAATTACAAAATTATTATTATTATTATGATAAATGATGTGTAATTTAGTATGAGAATGCAAAAATTTCAGCGCGCTTTTTGATCTACTTCAGAAATTTCTTTCCGTTCTTCAAATATTTTCATACTATTCACTAGCGCCATTCTCATTAAAAAGCAACCTTTGATCTTTCAGATTACTTTTCATTCTTTAAAGTTTTCAAAAATTAGCATAAAATTGTTATTATATTATTTAAACGGATTCATTCTCAGGCGGTTGTTTCTAATGTCAAGCCTTACAAAATTTGAATCACAACTTCAACAATTTTTTTAAGTTGTTAGTTACGGTCAGAAAAAATATTATTTATCATAGCAGAGAGTAATTGTCTGCATGCTTTAAAATGTATACAGAAATCATTTCATCGAAATAAGAAGAAGTAAAGTTCTTGAATTCTTTGTATTTATGAAATTACTTACTGATAACGAAGTGCTTATCAGAAGATTGACGGAAGTACAATTTGAAATTTGATAATTTCCAGCCTTCCTCTTTTTTTACTGATATAATATATATTATCACTTAACTGTACTACAACTTTATCATTAAATTCGCACATTTAATTGTTTAATGATTGAAATTAGAACGAATTAAAGTGCCTGACATTCTCTTTTGCAATTTTTGCTGTGAAACATTCGAGCACTAATTATTTTCAGTTTTTTGCCATTTGTCTTCTTGCCATTTCTATAGCCACATTAGATAGATAGATAATTGGAAATAGATTGAATATATTTGCATGAATCATTTGGAGAAAATTCCTACCAAACCAAATATTTTATTGCGTTTTCCATTTTCTATTTTTATTATCGATGTAAAGAGAGCAAAATTTGCATCATTTAGCGTTACCTTATACTTTATTTGGTAGTGAATTGGAAGCATTCAGTACTTCAGATTACAAAATAGGCATTGTTCATCTGTCCATCTACTTTGACAAAATTTTTATCTGTCATATCTATCACTGCTATCGATATTATTTTTAATATTAGCATTTACATCAATATCATTGTCATTAATTAACGTCACTTTTCAGTACTCTATAGCAGTCAATATATTATCGAAATAATATAATTAATGATGGTAATATTAATAGCAATGTAAATAGATGCAGCACTGAAATAAAAGCGTTGAGAGGTGGCTGCTGCCATATGCAAAAATGATTAATGAAATTATTTGTATCAGTGATTTGTGAGGGAAAAATTGGGATTACAGTTATGAATGTTACTGATATCAATATTAATGACAGTGATAACTGATAAGAGTAGTGAAATGTAGCATTTATAAGTACCACAACTTTTGTATTCAGTATTTCCCTTCGGATCATATTAGCTAGCAGCAGGGAGTAACAGTTATGAATATTACTGACACTTAATTTTTCTTAATTTTTTTCACTTTCACTTTCATTCGTCCTTTTTACTTTGTCTGCAGATTATAAACTGAAAATGACTCAATTTTACACTTTGTGGAAAGTATTAAGCGACTTTTTGTTGAAACGATGACAAATCCCATAAAAAATGCTACAGTTTTTGTATACAGTTTACTTTTTAAATTTTTGGAAATAAATTTGCTTTCTTACTTTTACTCATTTTCCTCTCTTATCGTTTTCACATTGAAATAGCAGACAGCTATGCTTTATTGCATACAAACAAAGATTGATATTAACAATCTTTACAGCGAAATCTTTCGTAGTGCTTTATTTTTGACCATTTTTCAGTATAAAACTTTGATATAAACATTTCGTACAGATCAGTTTTGTACCGAGAAATGCTGAGAATCTGAGTAGCATTTCTGATACGTAAGAAAACAATATCATTTCTGATTTCAGATCAAAATTTCTCCACTTCTACTATAACATCCGGTAATCTAGAGCTTTTTCAACATGTTTTGAGACAAGGTTCACTCTTTTAAACGTTATTTAATGAATTAAGCAAAAATACTAATATATTTAACTATTACACACATAAAGTGCCATATTTCTCACCTGTGAAATAATAATTATATAAATGTATTTATTATAATATATTATATGTAGTGATTAAATTATATAACACATAATCATATATAATACTATGTATAATAATTAGATTATTTGTCAAATTTATTAAAAAATCTTGAAGCTCAATATAAAAAATTTGTTATATCTCACTTCGATGCATATGACTGTTTGCCCAATTTTAGTGCTTTCAGTTTTCAAAATGACCGCAATTTTTGTTGAATCTTTTTTTTTCTGAATCAATTTTTTCTCACTCATTAAAAATAATCACAAACGATCTAACTGACTCACTACTTATTGCTTTTTTTGAACATTGAAGATAGATAAATCAAAATAAATGCATTATTGTAATCCATTTTTTGGGAAATTAAAATTGAAGCCATCACATAGTGTTAACAACCTGCGCAGTCAGTGCAAGTTGCGAAGACTTTTTAGCATGACATGCTCATTTCTAGTTGAGCAATTAGCAACATAACGAAATTATTGCAATATATCGACAAGAACAGCTGATTTTTCAACGAAAATGATATGAGGTGATAATTTGGCAGTATTAAAAACTCGTCAAGGCCATTTATTTTTCCGTCTCGTTTTTTCATCTTCCCAAAAGAACCTGTCTTTTTTAAATTTTTCAAATTTCAAATCTTTGAATTTTACTTTGTCAGTACCGAAAATTTGAATAATACAATTTTAACAATAATGTATTCGAATTTGAACTTTTTTATTGTCGCTATTTTTGTTTTTGAATTTATCGTATTTTAAGATTGTAATCAGTCTTTTGTTCAAAATTTTTGTTTTTGTATTTTTTGTTATAAGATGGTCAATAAAAATAGATCAAATTTCTTTTATAATTATCAAAGAAAAAACTAAAGTTTTTTGTAAATATTTTCCAAGAATAATAATAATGGAATTGTGATCTCAAAATAAAAATACAATGAATAGTTCAAAAATTTTTACAATGTCAACATTTTACTTTACTCGAAAGTAAATACTGGTCTCGAAATAAACAAAGTAAGTAGCACACTATTTTTGCTTTTCGAGTAGAAAAGAAACTTGAGATGTATTCTTTGAATGTCATCTTGGGAAAGTCTACATTCTCAGAGTTTTTTCAGCAATGGCAATTCATTGTACGTACTGATAACATTGATAAATGCAAACTAGTTTTCATCTCTGTTTCAGTATTAATAATACTACAGATATATAAGATTGTTTAGTCATATTTTAGTATTCACTCTGTTATTATCAAATGGAATAAACTTCGCGAAGAATCAACTGAATTTTGCTTTCAATATTTCCTGAGAAAACATTGCACCCATAATTTATGTACTAATTTCAATAAGATTGTAATCACTATTTTGTTCAAAAATTTTTATTATTGAGATTGTAATCAGTCTTTTGTTCAAATTTTTGAAAGCCTAAATTTTGGAAATTTTGTAAAGGAATTTTTAGGGCCAACTCAACAAGAAAGTACAATTGTCTTATTTTTTACATTTCAGAATTCTGTTATTTACTCAAAAATTATTTAAAATGCATACTAAAGCGATATTTTCTATTATAGACGAAAGTAATATTTTTAAGAAGTGATCTGCAATCTAAAAATTATTCATTGCAATAGAAAAAGAAAATTTTCTAAACCGAAGACTATTATTTGTCGCTTTGCTAATATTTCTGCAAGCAATCAGTCTATTAAACAATTCCATTTGATGGCAAATGCTCAATTTGTAAATGAAATTTCTCACTAACTGTTTCTTATAATTAAATTAAGCATTTAAGTAGCAATTTTATCATAGAATAGAATTTATTGCTAAAAAGAATGAAGGAAAAATTTTGACTCAATCTGTAGTCAGTCCAAATGCTGAAATGTAATCAATCTACCAATTCTTTTCTTTTTGCAAGTTTTATCGCAAAGTTTTAAAATTTTGTGATCTCCGTTATGATAAAGTGATGGATCATTTTATTATTAAGTAAATGATATCTATTCCAATTAGAAGCATTATAATTATTCTCGATTTCCTGCCATCATTTATTTTTCTGAATTCTAAAATTCTTTGCGCTAAAAGAGTTTCATATTTCATATTGAAGTTTATCGTTCACCATTTTAAATTACCACTGATATTTTATAGGAATTTAACTTTGTTAGAGCTTTGCTGCTTGCGAATTTGAAGTCATATCGTATTACACAGGTAGTAGCTTGATAAAAGCATACAAAGTAATGAATTGTCAGTTTGCATTGTAAAATATTGATGCTGAAATAAAAACGGTATCGTTGTGAAGGTGAGGAAGGGCTGAAGTTGATAAGAATTCTTTCAGAACATTTTTCAACTCTGTTCATTAAATTATGTTAAAAGTACTGAAATGTTTTACGCCTGAATAAACATTTTGTTCACAAAAGACTAAAATTTTGGTAACTTTATGATACTAACATGGAAATTGTTCCACTTTTAATGGAAGATTTACAAAAGCTTTGATGAGTTTAATAAGCATTAAATGTTTTTTAAACTTAATGATAAGAATCCAATTTTTTTGCTTAGTACTGTCACATTTATTCCGAAGAATGAATTTGTCTTCCTGAACGAACAAAAAGTTAAATTCAAATGTATAAATTACTTGTTATCTTCCTAATATATTACGTATTATTTTTAAATTCAGATGTAAATGTTTACATTCGCTAAATAATGACAGTGTCCTCAAAAATTTTAAGGTCTACATATTTCCTATTTCAATATTGCTGTTAATGTTTTCAAATTGACTTTTTACCAGAAAAAATTTACGTATTGAATGTGCAAAAATATACGTCAACTCGCATCTTCCAATAATTTGCAATTTTTAGCTATATTTAAGAAAGTTCATTTTGCTTGTAGTAAAAATAATTAGCTTTGAATAATATAATCTCAAAAAAGCATTTTCCAATAGAAAAATAAAATGTTATCGAATAAAACTTTCAAAAAACTAATAAAATTCAAAAAGATAGCTAATTGCAATCAAATAACAATCTTTGCTAGCAATAAAAAGAAACACTTCCAAGAGTCACTGTTAATGTCTTTATTTTCAGTCAAAGAAATAGCAGTCCTTTAAAACTTTAAAGTTTCCAACAATTACTACAGTTGTAATTCACAGAAGAATTAAGCTTAGCTTTGTTAAATATTTTCGTTTAGTCTTCTTTTTAAATAAACGCATAAAGCGAAAGCTAACTTTCTACAGAATTAATGCTCGTTCGATTATTCAGTCAATTAATGATAATATAAAATGTGTGTAATATCTTTTCAAAGAATACAAAACTGAAAAAACACTTTGTTTATTTCTTTCAGTTCTGCATTTTTTGAGGCTAAAATTATGACAAAAAAGCATGGAATTGAGGTGAAAGTTAATTTGAGAGTAAAAGTTCGAAACAAAAAAAAATAACTTTGAGAAAATAAAAATTGAAAATGCTCTGCGCTACACTGAGAAATGCTTTTTCGCTTTTCAATGCCAATCATTTGGCAAGCAGTTGTTGAAAGCTATGAGAAGGTTATATTTCTGCCAAAATTATTATTGAAATGAAATAAAAGAAAACGAATGATTTAAATTTTTGTTTAAATTTTGCACCTTAAAGACCTTTTATTTCAGAAAGAAATTTTATTCAAACACTTGCAATGATAGTCTCACTAAAATAATTTTAGAGTAATAATTTTTGAGCAATAAACTAAACACATTAAATGAGTAAAACTTTTAATTAATTTGCTGGTTAAAGTAAAGCCATGTCTTTGTTATTATTTTATTAAGTATTTGCTCTGCACAAAATTTCTCAAGTATTTAATGTCACTAAAAATATTTGACTTATTATTAATAATAGTTTAGTTATTCATGACAAATGTAATTCAGACTTATATATGCGCTAATTTTATTGCATTTTTTGTTATTCTTTTCCAAAAATTGTTATTCCTACAAAAAATGAATTGCTTTTTATTATGGAATAAAAGAAATTGAAAAAATATTCCTTCAAAATATTCCATAAATATTATCATAGCAAATGGCATTGAAATCTTTACTTCTCAGCTGTTCTTTTCAGGAAACAATTGAACAAAGTATCTGTTCAAAGTAATTTACTTTTGAACTGACGCCAACTTTTATTTTTCACGGATTTCTAAAGTCTTTTTTTTCGATTGCATAAATGTTAATAATAATTTAATTTTTATCTCTGGAAGAACATAAAATTGAAGAGCTTTTTAGCTATTTAAAGCATTTCTGCAAGCCAAAATTGTACAAACTAATACTTAAAATAAGCGATTTATAATTCTAATATCATTTAGAGTTTGGTTTAGTTTTCGAAAATAAACTATTTTCAGGGATAGTTTATGTTTAGCGAAAAATCTGAATATCAGTATGAAATGGTCTTAAAAATTTTGGAAATGATTGATGTTTAAACTTAGAATTTAGCATTTTTGAATACATAATTCTTTAAATGATAAAAATATTATAAAAATAAAAAATTGCTCAAACAATTTTTTACGTATATTGACACGTCGAATAAATTTATTGCATTTTTTAACTTTTTATTATAAAAATTTTCAATATTTAGCATTCCATTTCAAGTAAGAATATGTTTTTCAATGTACTTGCTAGCTAACAACTCTGGCATTACTTTTACTTTGTTAATACATGAACAGAAACAACAACATTGTAATTATTAATCACTTAATATCTAAATATTTTAAGAGTTCCGTAGCGATGGTAGGCCATCATCATATTTCATTTATCCACTTTATTGCAGGATTGTTGATGGATTTGTTAATTTCACCGATATATTTGTTTATCTTACTATAAAATCAAATTTTTTATAAATAGATCCACGGACCTATCGAATTTATAATAACTATCTATCGAGTAAAGATGAAATTAGTGATTTAATATGCATAGAAGTAAAGCGACAGTACATTGTTCTATTTGCATAAATGTGATTAATGATAAGCAAACACAGTTTTCGATTTCTCTATTTCAGTTATGAATTTAAGATAATTATTTATTTTGAGATGTTTTAATAAAATGTTTAGATTTTATTTTTAATCTTTATGCAAATTACTTCAGTATTACATGAAAATGTCCACCTCCTGCAATTGTGTCAGTGATTAGCTAAGATTTGATATTTTCATAACTTTAAGCAAATCCTTCTGAAGGAAGCTCATTCTTACAAAGTTGAATTCATGAGGCTACGATGTGAATTACAATCAAATAAAAGTTTAGATTAATACTTTGAACATTAAACGCGTGTTCAATATTCGTCTAAATCAGATGTATGCTTGGTATCTTTTAAAGTAAAGTTAAGCAGTGAAAGTTCTTAGGTAAGCTTTTTGAAAATTTTGTATTTTAAAAGAGTTATGAAGTCTAGTCTGTTTCAAGAATTTGTAGTATTCATTATTTTCATTTAATATGCATTTATGGAATATTCAAATTTTTGATCATTTAGGATAATTGTCGTTCTTTATTTGATTACTTTCTAAATGCAAAGTTTTGTAAAATTGTCACAATGTGTATTTTTATTTCAGAAGTAAAAAAAAGTAAAAATTTTCAGCTTAAAACTTACAAAAAAAATTATATTACATTATTTCCAAGTAATGAATGTTCAGAAATGTACAGTAAAATAAGCAAGTGCTATGTAGGGATTATTTTCTGTGCTGAATAAATTGCAACAGAAGCGTTGTTAGCAAGTGGTGACTGTATTAAATAAACATAAATAAATGACAAATGTAGAATTGTTGCTATTTATGAGATATCCGTATGACATTTATTGACAATTATGCTTCAGCTAGAAAATTCAAGTAAGCATCTGTTTACGAAAAACCTTAACTTTACAAGTATTTATTTGTCTTAAAACACTTTTTATGCTTTATTTATGTCAAGAAGGAAGCATATTATAATTTTTGAAAATTGCACTTGTTTTTAGCTTGAATATAAGTGTGGCAAGCAAATTGAAGTACGAGCGATAACTTGTGAATAATTTGAGTAACTTACAATGATTGTATTGTAATAATTGCTTCAAATGCTATAAACACAGACAGATTAGAGATTTTTGTATCAGAAATTTTTTGCCTAAAAAAAAATTTATGTTTTGAAAAAGTAAATAGCTATATTAAACGAAAATATTGTCAAAATATTACGATTTATTGCAAAGATTTTTGTGCAGAATTTGGATTCAAATTTAAACAATTAATGAGAATTTGTGTTTAAATTTGAATTGCATGGGTAAACAGAAAGAAGTTTTATCAATAAAAATGCTCATTTGCTATTAATGGAGAAGAAAGTAAAGCAAACAAAACTTTGACCCTTCGCTAAATCACATTCCAACATTTTATGCATTTGTTAAATAATAATGGGATTGATGCATTTACCTGATTTTGCTGTTCGATGAATTCTTCTTATGAAACTATTCAATGATTCAATAGACGTGAAGTGTCCTTCACTTTCTGACTTACTCACATTTTATTTTATTTTGTTTATAATAAAGTAAAGAAGTTGCTCATTTCACTCAAAATAAAATTGATTTCAGTTAAGTAAACTATTTGATTAATTGCAGTTAATTAGTTAGCAGTTTATAAATTAAAAAATTATTTTTCGACTATGTATTTTGTGTAAAAAAATTGTTTCCTTAAGCTTAAACTTATTTACATTGTTCCATTTTGCATTATATAAGTTAATTAATCACATGTCACTCTAGAAAGTTCACTTTTATTACTTTGGTTTTAACTTAGACTGGATTAACCTTTTACCTTATAATATTTGGAACTGATTTCAATGACTTGAAAGGTTAATCTTTTCACTATAAGTTAGAATAATGAAGTAAAATTATATGCATAATTGCAACCAAAAATAACTACTACTTACTTACCTTTTTCTTGCTTAAAATTATTTATTCTATTTGCATTTTTTCTTATATTTACTTTTCGCTTAATTACATACTTTACCTTATTTACTATGCATACCTTGCTATTACTTTCTTTACTTCTATTTCTAGAATTTTTTAATCTGATTTTCAAACTTCTTTTATAATTTTTCTGGACAACTCAAATGAAAACTTTTTCAGTATTATTTCTATTTTGCATTATTTTTGACAAAATAATTCATGCAGAAAAATGTTTGATATCAAAATTACAAATAGTTTACTTTTCCTATTGCTACTTATTTATTTCCCTAATTATTTTTTATTTTCTTATTTTATTACTTATTATGCTTTTTTCTCTTCTACTTTACTTTTTTAATATTTTAGTTATCTAATTTTTATTAAAAATACATATTCTTCAAGTTCTTTTGAACTTTTTCAAATGCAAAATATGAGTAAATATTGAAAAAAAATTTAATCTTCTAAAATAAAATTTATCTAAAAATCAAATATTTATTGAAGAAAAAGTAGACAAAATTGTCTCAAAACATCATTTGTTCAGAAAAAATGCATTTATTAAAAGCATTTTTGAGAATGATTCAGTTTTATTTTCTGTTATTCCAATTTTTTCTTTTAATATATCTGTCTATCAGCAAATTTGTTTCTTATCATTTTGCATTTATTTTTTACTTTTAAACTGAAAAAGTTCTTTGAACTTACTTCTTTGATTTAGTACTTTTATTTTTAAGTTTTTTAAGCTAATTTATTTAAAAACATCATTCATTATCTGTAAGTTATTCAAAGAAATGTTTTTAATTTTTAGTACAAAAAATGAAATACAAAAAATTTATCAAGAATCGTTATTTCAAATTAATGCATACAAAGTCTAAAAATTATAATAATAAAATGATTTTTATACGAATGTTTAAAACAAATTTTTAAAATTTAATTCTCAATATCTATTACAAATAAAAAAGTTTGTAATTATTGTTTGAAAAGTAATTAATGCGTGACCTTGAACGAATTTTTGGGAAATGTTTTTTGTTCATTTTTTGCTACTCAACAAAATTGCAATTTAATGAATTAATAAACTCAGTCGCAGTTTAAAAATGTAAAATTAAAGTGCGCAGTGATAGTAGAAGAAGTCTCAATGGTGAAAATCTAAAAATGAACATTGAAAAGAAATTGATAATAAATAGAACAAAATTTGGGTTTTTTAAAGTTATTCATAAACTATTACATTTTGTTAGAAATAATATTTTGCATATTCTTTCTTGTAAACGTTTTTGCAAAATCAAATCGAAGAAGTCGCTTTTTTATACAAATGCATCATAAATTACGTCCAAATAATGATAAGATAGCGAAAATCTGCCATTTTTATGCCGCCATTAGCACCGCTAGGAATGCAAATGCTATCGACGATAAGAATATGAAAAAAGCTTTTTCTTTTATTGTAAAATCAAATTTGAAAGAAAATACTATTTCTATAAGTTGACGTCTTGCTCAAAAATCTTAGACCATATCAAAAAAATTTGAATTCAAAATTGTTCACTTTTGAATATGAACAATTGTCAGAATAGTTTAAGCTGCATAAATTGCAAGTAGAAGTATAGAATGTTTTTATACACATTCTGGTGAACTCATCTACTTGTATTTGTTTTGCAACAAATTTATCAAAAACAACTTTTGTTTCGAATCGCAAAGTTAACGAGTAACGTTCTTATTTGTAGCCTAAATTCTTTCAAATGACCTTCAAAACCTTTTTTTGCATCTTTTTTTCTCAGTGATATGTATCAAAACCTATTTAATTATCGCTTGAAATCTAAATTAAATTGATTTCATTTTGTTGCTTACAAACAATCTATTATCAGTATTGAGTCACTTTTGTAATTTAGTCTTTATTTTGCACATTATTAATTGCAATAATTTTCATTCTTAATTTGAATAATTTTAAATTCATTACGTTTTTGAAATTACAAATATTTTGAATTTCATGATTTCTATATCCTTTCAACGAGAAAATGACTGACGTTGAATTGGAAACACGTAACTTCCTGCGTGAACTTGACACATTTGGTCAGCCACCACCACCACAACGTCTTGTAAGTGACGCAGACAGTCGAACACTAAGCAAAGAATTTGAATTAAAATTGCATCTTATCAATTTGGAGAAGCAAAAGGTTTAAATTACTATTATTATTTTTTTGCAGCTATTTTAAAAAATAATTGTGCAGTTCTTCCTTATTCCAGCTACATTTGTTTTCTAGTTCATTCCAGTACCATAATTAAATGGATGAAACCTTCAGAGAAATAATAACTAATATTATCCAAAAATGGCAATTTTTTTTTCAGATAAATTTCTTGCATTCATTTCAGTACTGGCAGATATGCTTCATTCATTGTTTACAAAGCATTTTTATTATTTCAAGCAAAACTTCAATTCTTCCGTCTTTTTTACCCAACTAATCCTAACATTGAGAACATTTAAGGTAGATTAGAAGTCACACAATGAAGAGCAGTGAGTAGATAAGAATGTATAATCTGCAAGAGATTAAAACTTTTTGAATAATTTGCGCACTTTCTGGAAAAATTTTTACCTAAAAAGAGACAAATACAGATAGACTACATTCAATTAAAGTTCTGATTTTTGAACCAAAAATGAAAAAAAATAAGTGAGAAAACATAATGGCAGAAATAAATTTTTGAATAAAAAATCAGTAAAATTGAATTAATTTTTTATCGATTGAAAAATATTATATATAATTTTTAAAAATTTGAATTGTTTATTATTAGCATTTACGAAATGGCACGACAAATCCGAAAGCGGGAACATCATTCAGTCATGTAGTTACTGATGCTGCGAATAAAAGTGATAAACTTCGGATACCTGCACGAAGTAATACTAATAATGATATGAGTAAAGATGAAATTATTAAACTTAAAGAACAGGTAAGCTTTCAATCAATTTTTCGATAAAATTAATTTTTTAAACGTTTAACTTGAAAAATTAACTTTTAATTCCTCATGTTTTATTTATTTTAATAATACTTAAAATGGAATTAAAGTTTGGATGTAAAAACAGTATCTAATGGAAAATTTAAGGTGCTATCAGCCAGTCGACCTTTAAATCCCTGGTATGATCATCAACACCAATCTCCCAATACATCTCGACTTTATGCTCGAAATACGTTTGCAAAATATTACCAAAATGATAAACCATCAACCACGCAGGCACCAGCATCATTTTCACTACATGGTAGAGAAAATTCATCACAGTACCATCCTATTAATGTAGCTACGGTATCCGGTGATAATACAATATTCAGCGTAATAAATGCAAAGAAATCAAATCGTGGTGAAAATGCTGCTTCTTTAAGTCCAGCAAGTGCTTACAGTAATACAGAAACGTCACATTCACCAATTTCAACCAGTGCATCTAGCATGGTACTACCTCTTTTCTGCGACACAATCCACTGATAAAAATACAAAAATTGTTTTATAATTTTAACTATAAATCTCAAATTTAACGACATGACAATAAACATTTTGCTTGAAAATCTCTAAATAAATTATTAAATTTTGTGAAGTATTATAGGCTAATTCGTTAGACCCTTCGGAAGATACTCATCAAACGATGCAATTTACTACTAAAGATTTTCGTTTTTTAATTCCACCTGCTAAAACATACTATCATAGTGGACCACCCATTTCTCGTCCTCTCCAGGTTGGTCACTTTCTCTTCTCTTAGCCAATCAAAAGTTTTTAATAAATAATTTTTAATAGAATCTAAAAGTGTTATTAACAATAATACTACTTATAGCATTAAATGCATAATAATTTGCAACTTGAATATATGAACATAGTTTTTCAGTGTATGCCATGTCAAAATTTGTTGAAAAAGTTTTGTAATAAATAAATAAATATACACCGATGACTACAATTATAGAATTATGTTTATGGACAAGATTCAGTTCAAAGTGATCGGGCATTTCTGAATGGTAATTCAGCGAATAAAATCACTAATCCTACCCAATCAATAAGTAATATTTGATATATCTTAAAAAATTAAGGTCACTGATAAATTGTTTCATAAATGAGTACTAGGAATCAAAATTTAACAAGTATTAAGTTTATTAATATTGCATTTTGTTATTCTTTACTATCACACAAATTTTATCAACATGAAAACAAGCATTCTAAACGTATCAGTTTGTTGCAGCAAATCAACGATTTATTTCGTCTTTTGAAAGTAAAAATCCATCAGCTAATGTAATTCCACCGTGGAGAAACAAAAGCGTTGATTCAGTGGCATCTGCGGATTCTGGAATTTCATCACAGCGTAAAAAGTATGATGAAATAACAAATAACTTGGAAAAACAATTAAATTTAAGCAGAAAACCAATTGGTTTATGTGAAATATGTCAAAAAGCAGTAATAGAAGAAAGTGATGCAACTTGCGCACTTGGCCAGCTTTACCACCAAAATTGCTTCACGTGTGATATATGTGGCAGAACGCTAAAAGGCAAAAAGTTTTACAAAGTATGACTAGTTTAATAATTGTTTCTTCTTTTCAAATTATGTGTTTCTTTCAAATAATTTAATTTAGTTAATTTTCAGAAAAGAGAACATATTTCTTAATTGTTAAGATTAAAGGTTGTATGATAAGGTATAAAATATTTACTGCATTAAAATATCGTACAAATGAAAAAGCAACAATAATTGGCTTGAAAGATTTCAGCATGTTTTCAGACTCAGAACAACAAGTATTGCGAAGAGGATTACCTTTATCGAGGGATTCATGAAACTTCACAACGATGCGCTGCATGCTCACATTTTATAATTGATATGGTTTATATAAATTGCGTTTATTTTTAAAATTAATTTACTCTTATTTTTTAAATTTTGCTTATTTAGGCTTGTTTTTATTAGATTTCAAATTAATAGTTATTCCAACATGAAAATAGCAATAAAAATTAGAGTATTAAAAGGAGTGGCTGCAATTTTTTTGATCAAATTTTAAAAATTGGAAACTTTAAATAAATAACTTTTTGTTTTGCTAAATCTGAAGGTATGTTGTTTAGATGAATTTTTATTCTTTTATACTGCATGCAAAACAATAAAAAGACGAGTTTTGAGGTATTACAAGCACTTGGGAAATCTTACCATCCACGCTGTTTTCGTTGCAAAGTGTGTAGAACTTGTCTCAACGGCATACCATTTGCTGTAGATTCAGAAAACAACGTTTACTGTAGCGATGATTATCACAAACTTTTTGCACCGAAATGTTCTGCTTGTCGACAAACTATTATGCCAAATAAGGTTAGTTTACGTACTCATGCTCACGTTTTATTCAATTCAAAATAATAGCACTTTTTATTTTGAAAATTAAAAAGTGCTCTTAATAATGGATTGTATATTTTGAAAAATAAGTTGGAATACATTGCTCATTAAAATCTGATGCATTACTCATCATGAATATTTCTATAATTCGATCAAAAAAGTTGACAAATTGCATTCAAATTTATAGGAATCTGGCGAAACAATACGTGTGGTTGCGCTTAATCGAAGTTATCATATTGAATGCTATTCTTGCGAGGTATGAGACAGTAAAAAAGATCATTCGATTTGGATCAATTAATTTTAATAGCAATCAATTCACTAAATAAGTTAGTTGCTATTAAATTAAAATTTAATTCTAATTAAAATAGAATTAAATTTTAATTAATAACGACTAAGTAATTTAACTGCTCCTAAATTAAAATTTTAATTCTAAAAAAATAAATTTGTTAAATTTTAATTAATTAATCCTAGATCTTTAATTCTGATCTAGGTTTGAATTTAAGAAAATGGTTAAAATGATTTGTGCTGACTGTTATTTATAAATAACTGATCAATATTTAACTAACTGTTCTTTTTTAATCTTGGATTCACTCATTAAGTATTAAGTAACATGTGGCATTTGATGTAACAGAATCTCTATTGTTTACAGGGTTGTGGAATGCAGTTGACGGATGAGCCTGAGAAACGGTGTTATCCACTAAACGATCATTTATTATGCAAAAACTGCCATATGCACTGGTTAAGAACTGGTGGTGACGAGAAATTAATTACTGATTTGTGAAATGAAATGAAGAAAATTCATATCACACTTCCATATTTGTATATTTTTCTATTTTTGCTACACAATAATTACATTTGTGCACATTTTTGATCAAATGATGCTAATTGGCGATTTCTGACAAATTTCCAAGTTGTCTAATGCTGTCTGAAGTTGTGAGCACGCATCCACTGATGGAAGAATCGTTGAGAAGCCTTGAAAGATAAATGAGTAAACGATAAGGCTTATCACTATTGTTTATATTATTTTAAGTGCTTTTCTCGTAACTTTTTAATTGGTAACAATTATCGTTGCAAAACTTTATTAGAAAATAAATACTTGATGCTCGTTAACTGAGATTCGGTAAGTCTCATATGCGAATGGTAGTTTTGGGAGTGTTGCAATTTAAAATCATTCATGGATTGTTGCTGTCTCTATTTCATTCTATTCTATTGAAACTTTCAACGTTGCATCTGATCACTTGAAAGAGCCATTCACTGAACAAAATGCAATACGTATAAGAAATTCATATGCCATTGTAAGCCACCAAATAAATGAGAAACTTACTTTGGCAAGAGCAATTAAAATGGATTATCTCTATTACTTATAAAAATTATATAACTCACTATACACACCATTCAATTTTCACCAGACAAAATTCCTTCGGGGGCTAATAAATGCTAATAATTTTATATAGAGATTCTTAAGTTTAATTCAGAAAACAAACGTTTTGAGTAAGCTCCACTGCATTCCTTCAGTCATGGAAAACTTATTCTTGCCATTAGTTGAAATATGATTTACCTTGACAATGAACAAGTATACATAAATTTGGAATCTCAGAAATCTATAAGACGAATCCGGTTGGGAATGAGCAAAGGCTAGTAAAACTATGGAAGTGCTCTTGGAATTGACTTTAAAAGTATCACAACGACGAAGAACTGTTTTCGCCCATATACAACGCTTCATTCATACCATCGGTTCTACTAATATGATGTCCCACGTGACTGCTCCCTCTCTAGATAAGACTTTAAGATACCTCTGGCATCCATCATCAGCTCATCTTCATGTTTCTGTAACTTTCTGCACCTCATGACAAAATTTTGACCTCCTACAGAGAACTGTATTTCAACACCGATCTTTTATAGAATTTATTCAATCTTATATACACCAATACACAATACATTTAAATTTTATATACACCAATACACAATACACTGACAAAAAATGAAAGTTAAACATGACAAAAATGAAACTTAATGAATAATATCAATACAATTATTCAAAAAATAACACACCAAAATTCTGGACATATCACTTTCCTCTGCATTGATATCATTGATGTCCAATCCAAAAAGAAGAAAAATGTAGAATCGAAAATCGCCTAGAATCGTAAATCAAGAATGTGTTCGCACATCTAGAAAAATCCAATCATGAACACAATAGAATCGAACTTAGAATCGAAAATCCCAGAATGCGTGCGAAAATCGCGAGGTAGATGTTTCGTTTTTTCAGTCTCTCGTCGATTTTCTGTACTTCAGCTTCCAAATATTTCTTCTGAGTAATCCATCAGCTTTATTTCTTGTTTTCTGATTGCACTTGATCCCATTTCAGTTCCAAACCTCCCCTATCTATTCACACCTTTTCATTGCAAGTGTGATCCATCCATCTTCAGATTTTTTATTACTGACCAAGAGTCAGCATTTCAATTCCATTCAGTGAAATTCGTCAAATCTTCCACAAATATATTTACAGTATAGCGACCTTCTTTTCCTCCATCAAGTTCATCGACTTGTTTACTTCAGAGAAGTATAAAACTCTCTGATCAATAAAAATTATTTTTAATTCCGCGTGCAGGTTCTCCAACGCGGAACTTCAATTTCTAGGGTATTTCCTTGACCAGTTGTACCAGCTTTGCCTATTCCCAGCTGAATCCCTCCGTCCATGAATTTCTGAGATTCCAATTCTTACGGCAGCATCAAACTTTCCATCCACGGAAAGTTGCTGCCAAAAAAGGGACCATCAAAAAAATATGGATGCACCAGAATCAGTGCCACTGGTGCAATCTCGCTCCAGCACTCCTGCCACTAAATCGGAGGTCACGAGCTGGAGCTATCCTCAGAAGATATAATCCAATGCCGAAGTCGCAATTGAGGCGTCAATGAACATACGCTCTGAAAACAAGAAAAATATATTAATAAAGAAACCAAATACTACGTTTCAATCCAATCTCGACGTACACATAGATTCAGACAACATGAATAATAAATACTTCAGTCAAAACCCACACGTATGCTTTCTGGGAAGAGAGAATGAAAACACTAAAATGAACATACAGAGGCCTAATATATGAATGACATGCATCAATAACTAATAGAACTTACAAATTAGTGAAAGTTAAGAAAACTCTTAAATTACGAAATATATAGTGCAAGAGAAAAAAACTGAATAGCGAACATGAGAAATCAATGACTTTCAACGTGAACTTATGAAAGCACTTTTCCTCAAAAATTTGCATACTTCCATAAAAACAAGACAGTCCGATTGATTTATTCCACACAGTTGTTGTGCTGAAACGCAATGACAAATCTTATCACTCATTTACAACGTAAGCGAAAAATCGCTCGACGCTCTTTTCTCGTTGAACTGAACATTTTGTTTCAGTAAAAACTGACCGAAACGTAAATGAAATGACGCTAATAAACAAAAATACATATGCTTATTCAGTGAAAACTTGTCAAGCACACTACTCCAAATTGTTCGCTATTCAGACTAGGTTTCAGTTTTGTGGTGCCTAGTAAAGTGGAACATCTACTCCATTACAACCAAATAACTGAATGTTAATTTAATCACCACAAGCAACATACTGCAGCACTATACAAACTAATCTAGCCTACCTCACATCACTTCAAACTTACGTCACAATTAACACAGAGCGAAACACAATCAGAACTTGGAAGTTTGTATAGACGTTTCACAATATTATACGGTACTGTGAAATTTATAAAAAACAATGAGACTAGAAATTTCATACAACGCGCATGCGTTCCTGCACACATCATATGTAAGCATTTTATGTAGATGCATTTTACTTTACAAAAACTTTTATCAGTTACCGATAATGTTTGATAAGCTCTGGATTTTCAGTAAATACCAAGATGACAGCCTTTGAGGAATTGGGGATGTTACCTGAACTTGGCAGAGCCGTTGACGAGATGGAGTGGACGTATGTTCTTACTAATATTTCATTTTTTATTCTTGCCGTTTTCAAATTCGTTGAAAGTGCTTATAAAGCGCAAACAAGAGAGTTAGCTGTTTAAAGCTAACATTTAAAATTACTGAATTAGACTCAAACATATTTGAGTTTCATTTCGTATTAGAAAATTGTCAATAACTAAAGAATACTAAGAAAATAAAGATTGAACGAAGTAGTAATTGAAAATTCACTGAATTAAAGTCATCTGTGTTGCAGTTTGTTTGAGAAACGGAAAATTAAAATAGAGTATTTTGTGAAGTAGAAGTAGCTCATCATCAAATTTTACGATTTAATTTTTAATGTAATGAGAAGTGACCATTTCTTTCATTCTCGTCTTGTGTATATTCGTTTTTGGCTTCTGTTATTTCTTTATTGAATATTAAAAATTTTTCGTTATTTCAAGATTTTCGCTTAAATTATAATTTGTTTTATCAATATTTTAGGTTGCCAACCGATATTCAGTCTGAAGGAATTCCTGCTATCCTTGGTGGTGGTGATGTTCTTATGGTCATTTTTAACGCCTATTAATTCCGTCCATTTTACTTATTTTTTTCTAACTTTTTAGACTTTATGATTGAAATAGCCACTTTTATTTTTATAGGCAGCAGAAACCGGAAGTGGTAAAACGGGTGCATTTTGTCTTCCAGTTTTGCAAATCGTGTGGGAATCATTACGTGATTCAATGTTGGGTAAAACACATAAATCAATTAATTGGATTGGTAATTTTATCTATATTACTCTTTCATTGAAATAAGCTGACGCATTAATCAATGGAAAAATTTTTTTGTGTGCGAAAAAATTAGAGTTATTTTTGTAAAAGGATTGCAAGCAAATTTCTTGAATACAGCACCTTTTTGTGATACTATATAGTTTTAACTACTGTTAGAATAACATATTAAAGGAAGCAATTTATGTGCCATTGGTGCGCTTTTGTACGACGATTATTCGGCTGTATATAAACTTTCATTTTTAAAATTAGCCGTCATATTTGTTAAGGTCAATTTGAGATGGAAAGTAAATTTCTTTCCAAAATAATCATTTTCTACTTCTCTGTTTGTCTTTTGTGTTTTATCCATTTTTGTAAATTTACGTCCAGGATTATTTCGAAACTATCAAAAAAGTTAGGAGAAAATAAATAAGGTTTGCAGATGGAAGGTGGAGTTTAAATGCGTATGACAGAGATGAAAGCCTTGCAATTGATTCCAATGGTTTACTCTGTCAAAGTCGTGATCCAAAAGCTTGGAATGGCACTCGCTGCAATCGTGGTGTTGTTGGAAAAGGTATTTAACTATATTAATTTCTTTATAATATGATTTATTGCTTATTTTACTGTGGTAAACATAAACAAATAACTTTTGCTGACTCCAAAGTATAGTGAATTGATGTTTAATTTATAGGAAAATTTTATTATGAGGGAACAGTTACTGATGATGGATTGTGCCGTTTGGGATGGTCAACTGCTTTTGCTACTCTTGATTTAGGTGTGGCGCTTCATCTCACATGTTAATTGCACGGAATGGTTCCATTAATTTTTATAGTTCACTAAATGTTCTGAAAGCGCTGAAAAGCATGAAACTTTTGATTTTTTAGGTACCGATAAGAATAGTTTTGGCTACGGTGGTACTGGAAAGAAAAGTTACAACAAGCAGTTTGATAATTATGGGACTTCATTCACTCTCAGTGACATCATTGGTTGTATGCTGGATTTAGATAATAAAACTATTGCCTTTTCTAAAAATGGTAAATATCTAGGAAAAGCTTTTGACATACCACAAACTTTGGTGAATACCGCGCTTTATCCGGCTGTAGTTTTAAAGGTTCATTTTTCGGTGTCTGTCCATTTTATTCCATATGTTTCACCATTGTCATGATTTTCCATATTTAATTGATTTTTCTGCTTATTAAATAATTTATAACGGAGGAGCCAGATTGGTCTCCTTTAAAGTCATTTGCGAAACTTGCTCAACTTTCTCTGTGTGCCTTCGAGTCTTTGTCACTCTTCCAGTTTTGTAATTTTTTGCTGTTATAGAATGCTGAAATCCTGTTCAATTTTGGCGAGTCCGCTTTCAAACATCTTCCCGAAGTACATAACTTTCTACTTGTTGAAAGTAATCTCGTGATGAACTATTTATATTCACTTGCACATTTCTAATAGAGATCCTCAGCTAAATTTTCTTTGCTATCTGCTGGATTACTTCTGTTTTGATCGAACATTTGATTTACATATAGTCTGTGTTCACAAAAACTTTTGTTGATATTCAGGGATATTTAGCAGTATGTAAAGCTCCTCCAGAAAATCTTGTCACTTCACCTAATGGTCCAAGTGCTGAAGGACCAAAAAAAGTTGCAGAACCAAATGCACCTGCCTGTATTATAATTGAACCAACAAAGGAATTAGCAGAACAGACTAACAATCAACTGGAGAAATTCAGAAAATATCTTAAAGAACCAACAATTAGGTAATTGTTCAACACACTTTGGTTTTTTTCAGAAATTAATCTTAGAAAATACGTTCTACAAGCATATTTTCTCTCAAGTCTACTTGCTGTTGTCACATTAAAAATTTGATTTAAAATTTTGAATTTAAGATTATTTTGTCTCTTTTGAAAGTATGTCCATCTTCACTCTAAAATCTTAATTTTCAACAGGTATTGCGCATGCTCTGCCTCTAGATCTTGGGAATGTTCATGTAAATCTTGGTTTCTTTGATCACTTTGATTCTAGAATTAGTCTTCATCTATTGTAGTGAAGAAATTAGGTTTAGAATGGCGCTAAAAAATTTTAGGAGATGGGTATAATTTTGTAATAAACTCGAATATTTATGGTGATATGTTCTGTATTTTTAGAAATGCTCTTGTGGTAGGTAGCATTCCAATGGCAGAACAATTAAGAATTATCATGGCGGGCATTGATATAATTACGTGCACACCAGGAAGATTGGAAGATTTTATTCAAAGTGGAAAAATCTTGCTGTCAAATGTTCGATTTTTCATTCTTGACGAAGCTGTAAGTTTCGTTTTTTATTGCTCTCACACTGTCTGGTGTTTCTTTTTTAGCTTCTGAGTAGTGTATATATTATCGCTAAAAAATAGTTTTTTGGAGGATTTGATAAAGTAAACAGTATAAAGTCATAATAAAGTTTGCAAAAATATTCAGGATTCATTAGTATCAGCAAAAAATCATCTTCCAACAATCGAGCGTATTCATGCTGCGCTGCCAAAGATGACAGCTTTGGGAGAACGTCTGCAGATGATTGTTTGCTCTGCTACTTTGCATAATTTTGATGTGAAGAAACTTGCTGTGGGTTTTTTTTGCGCATTTCATTCATTTAGATTAATTTTTGTCATTCTAGACTTTCTTTCTTCTTCCATAAATCAACAGTTGGCATTTTATTTTTTTATGAGGTATTGTGATGAAAGGTGATTCGACTTTTCAGGATCGTATGATGCATTTTCCGCAGTGGGTAGATCTAAAAGGACAGGACTCTGTACCAGACACTGTACATCATGTTATTTGCAAAGTTGATGCAAAAACAGATCGTATGTGGATACGTCTAAGGCCACAAGACAGAATACAGGTCTGATAAGTTAAACTCAGAACTTAGTTAAATTGTTTCTATTAAATTTCTAACTTTTCTATTTTTTCAGACTGATGGAATGCATGCAAACGATGAAATTCGTCCAGGAAGTGATTATGCAGAAACTCTTTCAGAAGGCACTAAAATTCTGAAGGGAGAATATGTACTAAAAGTACATTTTATATCTTTACTTTTCTGTTAAAAATCGTATCTTTCCCCCTAATTTATAGCAAGAGAAGATTTGTAGTTTTTAACATGTGTTAAACTTCCAGGCTATACGTCAGTGCAATATGGATCAAGGCATTATTTTTTGCCGTACGAAGCTTGACTGTGATAATCTTGAAAGATATCTCAAATTTAAAGCGCCAGGTTAGTAATGACAAATGATTTTATCTAGAAATGTTGAAACTTAAAATATTTCGGTTGTTATTTCCAGTCTTTATATTTAGTCCCAATTCTATCTGTTTTGATTATTTTGTTTCAGTTTAAGATATCATCCAACATTTAATTTGCAGTGTATTACCGGTGCAACAAATTAATTTTATTTAGATTTGACTTGTGTTTGTTTACACGGTGATCGTCGACCAGACGAACGAACACGAAATCTTGATTCTTTTAAGGTTGGTAGTTTATATAAGAATATTGATTTATTGTGAAACATTTTTTGAAGGCCATGGTTAAATTAGATTAATTTCAGAAAGGAAAAGTGAAATTCCTTATTTGTACTGATGTTGCAGCACGTGGTATTGATGTAAAAGGCATACCGTTCGGTTTGTTTTTCTCAACCATTCTCTTTCATTGATGCATTGGAAAATTGTGTATAGCAAAATTTGTATTATGCAAATGTTTGTGTTAGCTTGTAATACAAAAATTTGCATTATACAAATACTATTATAAGCAATTTTGATTCGTGGCTAGTGTTGTGTTCAATGTTATTCAAGAATGTATAAGAGAATCTTTCCAAGTTGTTTTCGTTTTTCAAGTTTAGTATATCATCATGTTGTTTTCCAGTTATCAATGTGACACTGCCAGATGAGAAAGCCAACTATCTTCATCGTATTGGTCGTGTAGGTCGAGCTGAAAGGTATATTTTATAAATTTCGCTGATCATTTGATCATGCCCATTTTTTATGGCATTTTGTTGTTATTTTTTGATTCTTTAAATGTATTAAAATCAAAACAAGTCATCTTTTCCACCATATGTTATTTTATGACTCGTTATCAGTAAATAAATTTATTTTGTTTGATTGAATCATTTCACTGATTATAAACTTCAGGATGGGACTGGCAATTTCATTGGTTTCAGCTCATCCAGAAAAAGTTTGGTATCATAAATGTTCATCTCGTGGTATGAACTGTTTTAACACAGCGTTAACAACACAACGTGGCTGTGCAATTTGGTATGACGAACCGAAAGTTTGTTTTGATTTTAATTCTAAAATACAAGAGGCAGCTATTCAGCTATGTTCAGGATTTATATTGCGTTTAATATGTATTAAAAACTATATTGCCATGTAGTAAGTTTTCTGTACTTCATTTCATTTTCAAACAAACGGGTATTAATTTTCAGCTTTTGGAAGATATTGAAGAACATTTAGGAGTGACTATACAACAAATTGATACAGATTTTATTGTGCCAGTTGACGATTTTGATGGAAAAGTTGTTTACGGAGCAAAGAAAACTAATCAAGGTACTTCTATCTATAATTTCTTATATTTAAATATTTGAACCCAGAAAAATGAAAACAAATTTCCATTTTCATTCTTGTGAGGTTTGATAAAATTTAATTTTTTGGTTGCGATATTTTTAGGTCCTCTTTATGAGGGACATGCAGTGCAATTATCTGGAGCAGTAGCTCAGCTTGCTGACTTAGAACGGTCATTGCAGTTGTCTTATTTGCGCATGTTTATGCCTCCAGAAAAAGGAAAGAAGGAAAAATATTGATTTGACCTTTCTGATAAGTATTTAAAGCTCTTGTAGCTTTGAAATTGAAATTGTAAGGGTGTAGAAAACTTGCTGACTTATGTATGTGTTTTATGTATTGCTTAGATATTCTTATTACGGATTAATTACATCAAATGGACATAAAATAGGACTGGCAAAAATGAGTTGCATAGTCGTCGAAAACTTGTCAAGATATATTTGTAAATTGGACTAAATTACAAGGCATGTATAAAAATGTTTATAATTACTCGTATTCCGAAAGTGCATTGCAAAGCATTGTTGTTGTTCTTATAGTTAGTTTTACTTTTCAATTATCATTTACGTCAAAAGCGAAATCATATAGTTCAAGAGATCAAGTAGTATGGACTGTTAATTCTGAAGGGAGTTAAGTGCAAAGAGCTGCAAGAACTTCCACATAATGATGCATTCATAGCGTGTTTCCACTTTCGATATGTTTCGCTAGGATGTCTAATCATGTGTTATTCGAAATTTCATTTGTTCAAATTAATAAAGTATCTTTGTAAAGATTGTAATGGCTTAAACGGCTGGAGATACTTCTACAGAGAAGCTAAAAGTTATTAAGTTCTTTAAATTTCACTTTTTCTCATACCTGAGGTGTTATACTTGTGAATTTGAGCAATCGAAGTGAGGAAAAGATTTAGAACTAGAATGTTTCTGGAATTTTCGAAACTTTGATCTATGACTAAACAGTTTTGAGTAGACTAGTATATTCATTCATAAGACCAGTCTACTGTTCTAGTAGTATGATGTGGTTAGTAATTGCCAATGACACTTATAGGTCATGTGGGGTTTCACCACTTCATTTTTTGGTGCTTTGACGGCATGAGAGTTTAATTTTTGAATTGGAAATCGCTGAATTTATGATGTCTGTGTAGATCATATATTTTAAATCTCTGTATCTTAGAGATTGTCGTAGTAACTTTAGCATAATCAAAGTAGACGATGGAAGCTGCTCATTTTTCTATTTTTCTCTTGCTATATTTTAAAGAAATTCAGCGAAATCAAGCAGGCTTTTTACAGCTTTATTATTTTTGCATACGAGACTATCAAGTCTTTCAAGTTCAGAGTTAAAATTGATATTTAACAAAGCTATAAAAGTTAATAACATTTCTAACAACATATAAACATAATCAGTCTAGTACAAACAGTACAAACATAATCAACGTATGTTACAAATCGCTACTCATAGACTACATATAAACATTTGTGTGGTTGAATTCGAAGTATGAGTAACCAATTTTCAACGAAATGTAAAAGAATCATTTAATTTATTTGCAAGTACTTCACTTTGCATTTTTCGTTTCGTCCTAGAAATAATCGTTAACATTTGCATATTTATGGGTAGGATTTGTCATAAATATTAAAAAACTTTGTTCCAGCGGTGCTTAAGTCATCTTTCTAATAGGAATGAAATCTCAGTCTCTCATATCTTCTTAGTAAGATATTCGCAAAGTTAAGTTCTCGTAGATAAATTTTTGCTACAAACAGTGAAAAATGCAGCATTTTTATTTATATTTATAAGAGAACAGTGTTTTTTAAAGTTTCTGTGTTGCAAACTTTAACTATATATTCATTCACTACAGAAGTTAACAGTTAGAAATGGATGCTAAATGACTGAGTAAGAATGAAGCACTCGGGCGTTTTTCTATATCACGTTCAAGTGTCATCTCAATAAATCGGACTAAAACCTCGTCAGTATCGTTAGGTAGTTCATAAGTAGGCTTCTTACGAACTATATTAAAAATTATAGCCATTGGCTCCAAATGATCCCATAATGGCTTAGCAGTTAACATTTCCACTAGTGTACAACCAACACTCCAAATATCAGCCTTACGACCATGTCCTGCACATCCAAGCGCTACTTCAGGAGCCATATAATTAGGTGTGCCGATGTATGCTGAAGCTGAAAACTACAAAATAACAGAATTTAAAGTTAAAATGAGGAAACAAAAGTTATGCTATCAAATATTTGTTAGAATGAGATAGATATATGTCAGAGATATTGCTTTAGCGAGGTCCATTCATTTTCTAATTTTCTTGCCTGTAGAAATCAAAAAAAAACTAATACTCTAATTTTAAGAAGAAAATTTCGGAATAATTTTTAGTTCTGTTTACTACTGCAGCCTATGAACTTTCTTTCTTGTCATTGCGTGCAGTCTGTAGACGTGCAATCTTGAACTTAACCAATACTTCAGAATTTGCTAAGTTGGAATAGCTTTATTGTAGGCGAACAAACTTCGTGATATTTTAGTAGGCAATAAATAAAGTTCTTTCTGCTGAAAAGTGTCGACTTTCTCTTGAATTTCAAAAAGAAAGAAATAAGAGGTGTGCTGGTTTCTTCTGGGAAAAAATAGAATTTTAGTCAAATAATAAAATGTTGAAACAATGAAATGAATGTGAAGTATTACTTGTTGTTGGGTTATTTATGAGATTTCAACTTTGGCTCATCAAACAAAGTAAAAACTTCGCACGAACAGAGTTTTCAAGTAAATATTTTATCAGTTTGTCAAGTGGAAACCTTGTTGACTGCAGATTGCTTGTAATCGTTTAGCTGAGCCAAAATCGCCAATTTTAACATTGCCATTGGAATCTCTTAAGATGTTGGCTGGTTTGATATCTCGATGAATAATTTCGTTGTCATGCAAATACTGCAAACCTTGTAATACTTGATAGGTATATTTTCGAGCAACTGTACTGCTTAATGGTCCATAAACAGAAATGCAGTCTTTTACTGATCCACCGGTCATGAACTCCATGAATATGCAAATTGCATCTTTGATTTGTTGTGCGCCAAAATATTGAACTATCCGGTAATGTTGTATGGTACTAAGCAAATTTATTTCGTTTTCCAACTGAATTATGTGATTCTGTAAATGCTTATGACCATAACAAATCTCGAATCTGAAATTCAGCAAAGCACTTACGCACAACTTCGCTGCACAAAATGTTTCAAAAACTATGACTTAAAAAAAATTGATCTAAATGATTTTGATTTAAAGAAAGGAAGAACAACTGCAACCTGAAATATCATCTTTGTTCTTCAAACTGCAGTGCTCACAGTTTAATAAAAATTATGGCAGTTTTGTAGCTTTGAAAATGAAATACAATTTTAATAGCAAAATTTTAAATTGCTGAAATTATTGTTTGTATGGTAATGTAATGTTTTCATTTTAATATACATTGCCTTGTGGAATATGTAGCAAAAAAAAGTAATATTAGCTATTTGCTATTTTTCTTTTTTCTTGCGACTGCAAGTCTTTAATAATCAGGAATTTCAAGCAGTAAAAATTAATTGCTTTTGGTACATTAATCAAAGAATCAAACTGTGCTAATTTTTCAACCAAACAAAATTAGTCTCACAAAAATATCATTATTTGCAAAATTGTAATTGATGCTATTGTATAACATTTATCAAGAAATTATGTTATTATAAAAAGTGTTGCAAAGTATATATTAGCGCAATTGCTTTGTTGTATGAATTCACAATTTATGCTAACCTCTTCAGAGCTAATTCTTTACCAGTATCCACGTCAACACACAAATAAACTTTACCAAAGGTACCAGAACCAATGCATTTGCCTTGTTTCCAATTTGTAGGTGGCCGTGGCGTACTTATACCGACTACAGAATGTTCATCGAAATCAGTAAGTATCACACCACTGCTTACACTGCTTGTATTTTGCCATGAACTACTTACTGTACCTGTGCTTGTACTGGTGCATGATGAGCGGCAATCTTTGTACGGTAACTGCAACTTACCCATGCCGTGTTCAACTTAGCTTGATCAGAACAGATCAATGCAAATTTTGCACGCAAAATTTTAATTTTTCATGCTGTTAATGCATAAAGTTATTATCTAATCAGCTGTATTACACTAAAATTCGCTTGCTTATCGCTCACATTTGTTTGTTCTCTTTCAACTCCTTTTTCAGAAATAACTTTTGGATACTTTTAATTATTTGCACTTGCAACAAAAAATCAGAAATTAAACGCGTGCACTTGCAGGTGCTTCTCTTGCAGACTACGTCGAATAGAGAATTGAATTACGAGAATTTCTGGAAATTCTAAATTCCACTGTTTTACTTAATCAAAATGTTTTGCACTCTCCCAAAAGTATTTTAAAGTGAAGTAGTCTTGAAAATTTTTAATCACTGAATTACTTTATTCAAAAAGTGTTTCAAGCGTATATATACATTTCTGTTTATATAAATATTCAGATTTTTATTTGATTTGCTGATATATGCAGAAAAGCAAATGGTATAAATTGTACTTTAAATATAATATGCTAATGTTATCTTTTTGTCAAATCAAACTAATAAAATTCAACTTCAATAATTTTTGATGATCGCACTGAGAATGTTCCTGATGCATCGGGAATTTGTGAATATCCAAGAGATTGTGGTAGCCATGTTTCTGCTTGATGACGAGATAGTAATATTCGTAAGCTTCTATGATTTGATGTATTTGCCAAATCAAGTAATTCAACAGCGTGATCCAATTCAAGTTGATTGCGTATAGGTGCAATTAATTCATAATTCCGTTGCGTGTAATAGATACTTAATTTCTGATTACATCGTGAATGCAGATGAGCTTGAAGTTCATCAAATAATATTGGTCGAAACATTTCAAAGCAAAACTTTTCACCTCTAAATTCAGCTTTAATTCGGATTTTTGTGTTCACTGCTGAAAGAATTTGCTGCTGCTTGCCATCAATCATAATTTCCAGTAAACCATTTCGAATTACTGTACAAATATCGGTTCGATTTGCTGAATTTTTCTCACTTTCTTCAGGTACTGTGTGCAGAGTATTGTCATTCATTTTTTCTGCAATATTTTTCAAAGTTTTATTAATCACATATATACATATAGGCAATTTTTTAATTATAATTCAAAGAAGTAAACGAGTGAGATCACAATGGTCACAAAATCATAATGGTCATAATATATTATTGACAACTTTCATCAGTAGTTGGTTATACTCTTTTTGTTTCGTTTTGAGAAGTGATTCATTTATCAGCAAAGAATAAAAATTAGGTGATAGTGATCAATGATATGAGTGATAATAATCGAAGTGATAAGCAAAAAATTATCACTCTGTGCGTTCATTGCTTCTTGCCTTTTTTTATGAACGGAAACTAAAATTTTTTGCAATAATACAAAATTACTTTTTGCTTCAAAAATTGACGAAAATAAAGCACAAAAGTAAACTGATGTAATTAAAATATTTTAAGCTGATAAAATAATAATCAAAAATTGGTCTGATTAGAAAGCATTCCAACAAACTTCCGACAAAAACAATAAAATTCGTCATAGTTGAGAGAATGCTTAAATATCTATTAAAAATGAATTTATCTAAGCTTTTTGCAATTAAAAGTACCGCACAAATTTTTTCAAAAATTAATAATTGATTCGATAACTAATTTTCACTTTACCTATTCAATGTTTTTTCTTGCGGCGAAAAGAATAATTATTTTCAGACTTGTTTTTTTGATAAACAATTTCATATTTTTTAAAATATTGCTTCCCACTCAAATCAGTTATCCGAACATTTGAATTCCAACATTTTTGCATAATTCTGCTCCACTTTATCTCTTTCAGAATGTATCAAATTCTGCTTTGCTGACTTATCCATCAACAACTATTCACTGCTAAAAGTTTGCATTTTGAATATTATAATAATAAATTACATTTTGAAAAAAGTTCCTTTTTGTACAATACAGCTTTCAAAAGAGATTTTTCATGACATACCTAAAATAACTTCGATTGCATATTTCAAATAATTCGCTCGAATACAAAAATTTAAGAGATATTTATTATATGTGTAAATATTAATGATTTATGTACAAAAAAATGTAATTTATTTGAAAAAAAACTCAATTCTTATTTTATTATTTTTGAAAAATTTAAAACTTTATTTGCTAGAACTTTCGGCAGTTAGTTAATTTAAACAGTAAAAATTTAAAAATTCAGTAAATAATTAAACAACTATTAAACTTTGCTAATCAAGCATTTGCTTTTAGCAAAATTAAATTTGAAGTTTAATTTGTAGAATTAAATATGAGCTTTAATCATATCAGAAATTGAAACAAATATAAAATTATTTCAAAAAAATTATTCATTACACAAAGACTGACAAAAAACTGTTTTCCAAATCTAAAATTAATTTTCAAAAGTTTGGAAATTATTTTCATTGAATGTCTGATTGTGGGATCAATTATTTCATTTGAAAAATTTCACTCAATTAAAATTCGCATGTATGAGTTGTTAATTTTTGAAAATTTTTGAAGAGTACTGTAAATTTTGATTTATTATAAATGTAAAGACAAGTTTTTGCAAAGAATTGCAGTACTTTTTAGAAACACTTCTTAAGTGGCTTCTTTTATCACGCACTCTAAATTGGAAGTATTTATGTGAGTTTTTGATAGAAGTCAAAATTCTGTAAAGTAAGTCAACGCCAAGGTCATTTATTTACTCGGCAAATGATATCAGTCATTCATTGAAGTATTTTTTCTCATATCCACTAGACTTGGATGATTTTAGACTGCTAAAAATTATTAATACATATTATAGAAAGTCATTCTTTGAACTAATAAATGATTGCAATTATAAAAACCGCTAAAGAGATTATTGCAACAGATATTTTAATCACATTGTTAATTGCAAAGATTAATTTTAAAAAAAATGCGATTAAAGGACTAATTTCATTTTAACTATCTCATATCTTTATAATGAGTAAAAAAGAGAATTAAAAAAAGTTGGCTTATCTATCAAAGTTAAAAGTTTACTAAGTAATTAAGTTTTAACTTACAGTTAAATGAATAAATACGTTGCATAATTTTCATCATTTTAAAATATTACATTGCACTGAATTCAAAATTTTAAAATTATTTGGTTGCTCTAACAAAGAGAAATGCCATTTTCTTGCATTCTTTTTGATTAATTTATCAAATTTAAAAATGCATAATTAATATAAATAACTGTTTTACATTCGAATCAAAAAAATGGTTTTTTACTTTTATACAGTTAAAAATGTTACTATTTGTGTGCTTTACTTTTAAATAGTAAAATTAGTTTACTATTTAAAATTAATAAAATTTTTATTAAAAATGATAGAAAACAATACTGAGGACAATAAATTGACAACAGCCTCACTCTATCAATTAGAAAACGATTTCTGTAACATTTAATCGGAAGTTGATCACTCTGGAGCTGATAAAGACTGAGTGAAAACATAGTGAATCCCAAATTGGAAGAAACTAAATTCGTTGATTTTAGCATATTTTGATTCATTAATATTAAT
Organism: Thelazia callipaeda; assembly: GCA_900618365.1. Lineage (NCBI taxonomy): Eukaryota > Metazoa > Nematoda > Chromadorea > Rhabditida > Thelaziidae > Thelazia > Thelazia callipaeda. Next base: position 81,672 of record UYYF01004337.1, on the reverse strand, counting down.
TTATCTATTATTCTGCAGTATATGATATGATAACAATTATTGATGAGCATTTTGTCAGCATTAGCTATTGATGAAGCAAAGATTGATAAAGTGTTAAAAAGCATCACTGAAATTATTCAACAGCACTGACTTAACTCATAAATATTTTCCGTAAAGTTCACTCTTTTGTACTGTCAGAAAAATTCTAGGCTAATGTTTGCACAGCGCGAAGTCAATTTCTTGGCTTCCCAAAATTTTTTGTTGTCTTTAAATTAATTTGTACAATTAATCATTACTCGTTAAGTTAGCAGTCTTTTTTGCTCGTATTTTTTCATAATATTTCTGGCAGAAGAATCAACTCAGTTTCAATTTTCAAAATCAAAAAATGAAAAGAAAAAAACATTTTCTTTTTATCAAAAAACGTCAAAAAGACGTCATAAAACAATGCGTTAAAAAATATCATTTGCTTACTATAATTTGATTTTATTTCACTCAATGCTAAATGCGATAATTAAGGATAACACGCAGATTGCTCTTTCCAGGAGGCGCAATCCATTCAGTTGTTGAGTGCCTGAAGAAACGAACAGGAAAATATGCTTTCGGTCATAAGTTTAAGCTTGGAGAAAGTTTTTGCGATACAATTTGCTTAAGCAAAAGCATCCACAAGCTTGTTGTTAGCACTGATCAAATTGATAAATAAGCTTGCTAGCACTTAATATCGATATTTTTTCTTTTTTTTTTGCCGTCGTTATGCATAATTTATTATTCACTCAATTGTCTTCTGCTGCTATTATTAATATATTACCTTTTTTTACTGCGATAATAATTTTTACTTTTATGTCAGACATTTATTCATTAATAAATGTGTTTTAATTTTTCATATTTTATTGCAAAAGCAAACATTGCTCACTTCATTACAACTCAGTGCTAAGAAATGCATCACTGAGTGTCAGTGCAGATCCCATCGCATCTTCAGAATTTCAATGATATTTCATTACTGAATGATTAATGATTTCAACTTTGAAATGCATTAAAAATTTCACTTACAAGAAACTTCAAAAACACTAAAAATTTTAGACAGAATTGAATTAATTGAAAAGAAATGATTAAGTTTATTGAGAGAAGAAATTTAACTTTTAACATAAAATCTGCGCTCATTTTGGATCACATTTGCCATATATTTGTGAGAATACTTTCACAATTTGTTCATCTAATCTTTTTATGAGAAAAGCTAAACAGAAATATCAATAATTCATTTTTATCATTTTCTCCCAAAACATCTGGCCTGTTTTACAAATAAATTCAGCTTTGAAATTACAGAGAAAAATTGGAGCATTCTGAAGCTCCCATTTGACTGTTTTTATACTTTTTCGCTAAATTAAATAGCAACGAATATTCAATAAACTTATATTCGTTCCTATACTGCAAGCATAAACTTAGTAGTATATGTAAGATATTATCCACTTGCCTTACAGAACTCAATCGAATGTGCAAAAATAAATCTCACTTCACCTTTAAGAACTTTTATTTTTCTTTTTTCATTGTTTTTACATAGTTTCCTTTAATTTTTGATATGTATGATTTTGAAACAGTCATATTACAGATAACTGTGAGTAGTACATGTATGTATTTGTAGGTTTGGCACATAACAAACTGAGATAGAAACAAAAGCTAATTTACTACTTCGGTATTTTTGGCTAATGCAAAATTGCTAGCATAAATAAACCTAAAGACTTACTTATTTCTGTAACTCGCAAATAATCTCAAAATTACTGGAAGTTCACAGTATTGCTGTTAAATACTTCATTTCCTAGTTTTTATTTCAGAACTTAACAAATGTGAACATAAAAATAAAGATGGAACACCCGTAACTTTGATTGAGTACTATGCTTTTTTTTCCTTAAATTTATATAAATTTGCAACTTCAGTCAAAACATCATTTTAGTTTAGTAATTATACTAAAAACAACAGTTTATTTACTGATTTAATCAGGATCAGTTGGATAATTAATGTTTTCCAAGGTAATTTTGTTTATCTGCTTAGTATAATTTAATGGTTTTGAATATTAAAATTTGGCTAAAGATATTAACCAAGCTTAATTTTAATTAAATTCGCAATCCAAGTTTGAGGTTAAAAGAGTTTGAATATGTAAGTTATGAATTTAAAAGCTAAAAAATAAGTATATCATTACCATTTCTTCCAATTTATGCAGAGGTGTATTATTTTGGGTTGCAAGAATAAATCTCAAGGTCATTTGACCCACTCAACATTTCTGTCACCTTTTAGTACCATTGGCTACAATGCTATTTATCTTATAGGCAACAACAGTACTACTGTTGTTCTTTATCTTCTATATGTGACTAACCTTTAACCTGTCATTCAAATGCTTTGGGAGAAGAAATAAATGAAAGGTGAAAAGAGAGTACAAGTAGTTTGCGCGATAAAATTACCTTCTAAATTTTAACATTCAAATTAGTACAAAGATTTCTCTTCTACACCAATTTTTTCCAGCAATTCTTTAATACTTTTAAGTAATAAATAATTGCATTAATTACATTTAGTAAATAATACTCGTAAAATTAGAAGTAACTGATTGTAAATTTATCCATGTAACCCATTATTAACCATAATTTATAAACTATTAAAGTGATGTCGATCACTAGCGTCAGCTAAAACTATAAAATTATACTAACTGATTATTATACACATTACTGTAAGTAGTATTAAAAATACATTTTACCTAATAATGTAAAGTTGTTTTTAGTTATTAATTCAACTAGCTTTATAAGTTTGACATATTATTAAACGGCGTTTTCTGCATTTCAAAAACTGAAATTTGGTACGTAATTGAGAATAACTATCGAAAATCCAAATGTCTTTTTTGTTTACGTCGAAAAAAGTTCAATTCGTTGCAAAATAAATGAGAGATGAAAGAATTATACCATTAATCACAATTTCCTTTATTGTCATTTTCTCTTTTTTCGCTTTCATTCGTAGTTTTAAATTAGTTTTAAAAATTATACACTGCCAAATATAAACATTTCAATCATTACGTTTAGTACTACTTAAATACTTTACTTACCTCACGTGAAATACATTCAGAAAATGCTTTTGAGACATATTTTTTTTATAAATATATTTCTGTAAATAATTACGTAATTTTGCACTATACCTTTGATTGCTCAAGTGAATTGAAGTTTTTCCACGTAAAAATATTCAAGACGTGCAGTTTAAATTTAGGTCAATTTGCATCTGTCAGTTCAACATTTGGTTTCATTTAAACTTTAAACAGTTTTTTGTTTTTATCGGCAGCAAACCAACTCCTTACAAGGCATTTTTCATTTTTCAGTTGTTCTTAAAAATGAAAAGTTAAAGTTTTCTATTTTTCTTCATTTAAAAGTTCAAAAACGAAAAAAAAATAAATTTAATGAAAATTAGCAATTTTTGGCTTATTTTAAAAATAATTTGTTTGATTATTTGAAACAAAATAATAATTAGCTAATTGCTAATTAAAATTACAAGAAAATTTTATTGTGATTGCAAGTGAATGGAAAAATGAAAAATAAATGTTGCATTGTAAATAGCTTTCCTTTTAGAATCAAAATTCTTTGAATGTATCAAAATTCTGAAAAAATTCTAATCAAACGTTTTGTGAATATTCAAAATACATTCCATGCAAATATCTCATGACCTTTTCTTTGCTCCCAAATTTTTATAAATAAATTTTTGTCCTTTTGACTTTTGTAAATAATCTAAACATCATTCAATTTCCGGTTTCCTTAAACATTTGAATATGATTTCATTTCCCGTAATCAAATACGATAATCCGTTGACCAAATTCTGAAAAACTTTCGAAGCTTTAATACGTCAAAATACGAAAAAATTTTTCGAAATAATTTGAGAAACTTTGGAAATAATTTCTAAAATAGTGATTATCCATCTTTAGTGAACTGTCAAGTTTTTTCAAAAAGAAAAAGCTGGTGATTTGTCACAAATACAGGAGAATATTCTAATAAAACTGAATGATCAATCATAAAGCAAAAATTTTTTGAATTTTTCCAAAAATTAATACAAATATAATTTTTTTGTTATTTAAGTATCTCAATCCCAGCACTATTATGCGATAATTTGCGATAAGTAGCGAATATGTACAAGCTTTGTGTGCAAGAAATCGCTCAAAATAATTCACCGCAATGATTTTATAAACGATATAATTTGGATACTATCTAATAGACATTCGGAAATTATACTTATTTTAATAGCAAAGATTTGTTCAGAAATTAACTCCTTCTCTGCTCTTCAAAATTTAAATTGGAGTTGATAAATGATCTTTTACACTCAATAATTTAGTGATATAAATTTTCATCTCTAATGTCTATTATCTAATTTTTTACGTAATGTAATGCAATTTTTGAAATATGATTGTGGTAATTTGGTGTCATCAAAGTGTCCTTGAAATCAAAAAAGTTCTGAGGTAAATTCTACCCTAAACCAATTCATTACTCATTTCTTTCCTCAGAGCTTTCTTCTAAGTATATTTGAAGAAAGATAACTGCTTTCTGCGTTTTCTTCCTTTTTAATTAATTAACTATTATTATGATTATGATTATTATTATTAGTAATAATAATAATAATAATAGTAGTAGTAGTAGTGATGGTGATAGTAATATTACTATTACTATTAATAGTTTAGTTAATTAAAGGCATTAAATCAAAGGTAAGTGAAATTGATAAATATGATAAACAATAATAATTTTTATTGATATTAATATAATTATTATTCATTATTATTTTGACTTTGTAATTGAAATCTGATTTATCACTGCAAAAGTCCTTAAATCAGTCATTAACATTTGGAAAAAAAGAGACTCTCTAATAAATTTAATAATAAAATATTAGTGCAATATTGAGTGTAATTCAGATTTGATGCAAAATGTTTTGCAGTTGCAAATTTGTGCTGGCGCAGTTGCTGAATGTTTAATTAAGGCTGATGTTGTAATGAATGTTTGTATGTATATGTCTGTGTGTGTGTGTGTGTATGTGTGCATACATATTTGTGAATGAATATATGTAAGTATGAATGAGTATATGACTTCTTCATATGAGATGCTGGCTTAGAGTGATTTCTCGATCTTCTCGACCTCTGTCTTCCACCTGAGGATATCCTTCTACCACCTTCTCAATCACCTAAATTTCATTTAAACGAGCAAATCAATGCAAATAAATGTTGCAAAAGTAATTTTTGATTTTTTTACTAATTACTTTTTTCTTCTACACTTTGTTCTTAATAACAATTTTCTTCTTTTCTTTGCAAAAAGTCTCAAATTTTGGAATCTTTCATCTGCTTAATTGCATTTTAGCATTAAATGAGTGAAAAAAGCAAAGATTCTTATGTAAGACAGCAAATAATCAAAATTCAGAGCAAAAAAAAAATTATTGCGGGAAAACGAAAGAAATAAATTTTTGAAAAATTTTGAAGAGCGAAATGGAAACAGATGTCCGAATCTAATTTGCTAACTATGTGTGTTGCAGCAACAAAATGCTTCTTCTCAATTTAAGCCGCTCTTCATTTGCTCACTGCTATCTATGCGAGCTGATCCACTCCCTGCACAGCTTTACCCTCTTTCTTCTACCTTTCTTCTTCCTTCTCGCTAATTGCACTCTGAAGTCATAACTTTTTATTTTTAATTATGTTTTATTGCATTCTTTTTTACTTACACTTTACTTTTTGCTCTGAGCGTTACTTTGCTTTTTGCAAATGTTAAAAAGTTTTAATTCACAAAAGTTTTAGTGCTTACACACATATATAATTTACTTTTTATTTCGACTATTTGTAATTCTTTTTGGAAAAAAAGCAAAAAAATTGAATAAAGCTTGACAAGTTTAAAAATTAATTTTGTAGTATTAAACTTTTGAACACAGATTTTACTCACTGTTCTTTGGGTATTTGCAGTGAGTAGTAAAGTAATTCATTTTGATTAGTGATCCAATTTTTGTATGATTTCTAATTTTATATAAAAGTATTATAAACAACATAATTATAGCACTGCACGTAATTTAGGGTGATGTTGATAATGATATGATGTTACCTTGAAAATATATCCTTGAAATATATATATATATATATATATAATTCCTGTTATATCTATTTGTTTCTGCGTATTTTCAGTTGTTAACTTTTGAGTTATCAATGATAGATTTCTGATGACCTTTGTAAAAGGTTACCTTGAGGGAAATTTTAATCAATTTATAGGTAACCGAAAGGAAATATTTGTTGTCCCAAATGAATATACATGTACAACTGAGGACTGTAAATGCAAAGATGACTTCAAATGATTGGCATAATCACTGTAATGAGTTATACGCAATACTTTATCAACAAATTAATAATCAGTCGTACTTTTGATTTCCTGATGAATGGCAAGTTTAAAACATTCGCTTTAATTCTCACTTATTTGGAATGTGTACATAACAAAAGTTATTTCTACTATTAACTGACCAATTTCAATTTTAGTACCGATCAGGTTTTATATTTTGATGTATCACTTTAATTCCCGACAGTAATGTGGTGCAAGGTTCAATTGAAAAGCATTTTAATTCGCTGCGTATTTTTTCCATAATTTTTAAGTAAATATTGTAAATAGCAGTCACTACTTATGCATAAAACTGTACAACTAATTTGTAGCAGTTTTTATTATTAATCGTTTTGATAATTAAAATTCGAAGAAAATTGAAAAAAACATTGAATTCATCAGTAAAACTAATGAAATTTTTAAAAAATTAATGGTTTTGTGGTCAAATGCTTTTGTACTGAAATGATTTTTACACTATTTCAATCCACAATACTGAAAAAGTCATATTCATTTGGTTATGATTTGAAAAACTGAAAAAGTACTATTTTTGTCTAGCACGTGAATTCGAGACTGAAAGTTTCTCATTCAAATTTTGGTCTATTTTTGTAATTTTTCATTATTCCAAATAAAGTGACATATTTGTTTTGCATCTTCAAGAAGAAAGAATGAACTACACTAAAGGCATGCGTACATTGAACGCATTATTAATAAGATAGATATTGTAGTAATGTAGTGAGTAAAGGTAATTTATTGATGTTGAGAGTGCTCGTAGATATTTACTAATAATACAATATGGTCATCAGGTAGAAATGACAAATTGTCATAAGTATTTTCTTATTTTAACTGAAACAAAGCAATTAGTATAGTAATAGTTCAGTAGTTGGATGTCACATTTTCTAACTGACTTTCTATAATACATTTCTAGTAGTTTAAATTAATGTCATTAGCAATTTGCGAAGTAATCTTTAATTTTTGTTAAAAAATTGGGTTGAATATAAAAAATTCTGACCAATGTTGTGATTTTTAATCTATTTTTTCATTTTGGGTGAATTTTAATATTAAAAAATTTGGTTAAATGATATCATCTGATTATTAGGTTTAAAAAGTAGTTTGCTACTTTTTGATTTAACTAAAAAGGTATTTGAAATATTCAATGGGAAAAAAACATCATTTTAATTTGCTGGCAGATTTTAATTACACTGAAAAAATAATAATGATTTTGATCATGCATGAGAAATAATGATTTTTTTAAATGTTCTTAGGAGGTGAATTGTTTAGCTGACCAGATTTCAGGTTGTAATAAAATCAAAAGAGACAGTTTTTTTGGTAATCACAATGAGATTAGCATGGCATAAAAGTAAGGGACGTTTGCGACGAATGACGCGATCTGTTTATCCTACTTTGATAGGTATGATTGTTGGCATGTCTGCGACATTGATTCTTACCGCTGTGAGATTCTTACCCGAGAGTGAAGTCGTGAAACAGGTTTGTATATATTACTCATTTCCTTTAGGTAATACTTTCATTACATTATTTATACACTCATTCATCTAATAAGTCTTTTTTAAATTTTTTGAAAACTTTTTGAAACTATAATTTTGGTACTAGTAATAATCAAATTTACTTTTAATAAAAAATAAATTAATGAATAAAAGCACAGAATCACTCCAATGCGTTTTTTTAATATACTCTTTTTTTCATAGCTTTAAAAATTTTTCATGAAATGATCACTAACTCAGATTCACCGAATTTTTGACGATTAAGTAGATGATTTTATCATATTTATCATATAATTATTGGAAAGCAAATCGAAATACTAAAAATAGAGTTATTACTGCATTAAAGAAAACTAGTGAACGAAGATAACTGTCAAGTTGGAATGCATTAATGTTATTCTTTAGTTTTGTATAAAACTCAGAGATTTTTATTAGCAAAGATTGAAAATATAAAATACATAATGAGAATACTTAATATTGTAATAATGATAATACTTAATACTGTAATGAGATACAATAATCATAATTATTATTACTGCTGACTGTTTTGGAGTTATAGAATAAGGAGCCACGATTATTACTTGTTGGTGTGATGACAGCAGCGAAGTACGTCGACACTCGAGCATATGAAGTGTGGAGAACTTGGGCTAAACTTATACCTGGCGAGGTTCAAATTTATTAAATTTGCTATTCAAAGACGGAATTTTTCACACTTTTTAAGTTTTGGAAAAGAAATAACTTAAGAATGAATTTTTGATTAAATTCATAAAAAGTAGCAAAAATGTTTCAAAGTTTTGGAAATTTAGCTACTATTTTTCGTAGCCGACGGAACAGTAAGTGTTCATTCGGACATGCCACTAATTCCACTAAAAGGTGTCTCAGATGTATACCCACCTCAGAAGAAGTCATTTGTTATGCTCAAATGGATGGCCGATAATCATGTGAGTTAATCTCAACTTCTTCACTCACTCCATCTTTATTACTCTTTTTTATTATTATGCTAATTTATACTTTTCATGCACAGTCAATGTGTGTCACATATATTAGTATTACTGATATGCGCCTAATTTTGAATTTGAAGTTCAATTTTTTTCAATCATATGGGAATTTTCAAAAATTTACATTTAATTCTTGAAAAGTGTAGTATCATTTTTGAAACTCAGTAATCATAATAATTTATGCATATTTTTATCCAAATTAAAGTTGCCACGCAAAATTTCTTCGTCTCTCATTATTGACTAACATTTGCTTGCTCATTTTTTCAAAGCTTAATTAATCCAATGGCCAACTTTTTTGATTGACTAACAAATCGGTTGAATTAAGTGAAAGTTTAATATGCAAGAAAATTTATACAAGCGAAAAAAATTCATACAAATGAAATACTCAATAGATAATTATTAAAATTATAAACCAATTTTGAATACTAATAGCTATTGTTACACCTCTTGTTATCACCACTACCACGGTTATGCTTTAGTTATGCTTTTCATTAATATTATTTTTGTTTTAAAACAGTAATTTTTGGCGTATGTCACATTATGCTTACAATAAGACGCAATTTACCACAATTGAAATTACTGTTTGGTCAAAATTTTTAAACCAGAAACATTCCAGTCTCATTTTTGGTTCCTAAGCAATTTCTTTCCTTTTCTTTGTTAAGATTTTCTCTTCAGTATTATCAGGCAAGCGGGGCATTCAAATGCTGAACTGAGGTCAAATTCCATTTTATACAGTTGAACAAAATCACTGTTTCTTTACTAATGAAAAGTGATAATTGAATTTAATTTGAACAATTAATTAACCTTATTTTCAAAACTGTCTCAATGTAATAATAAAGTTAATTGGTAAACAAGACTAGAAAGGGAATTCAATCTAATATTACTAATTTGGGTACAAAATTAAAACGTTACTTTATGATTTGTCAACAAATTTACTGTGAGATGAAAGCGAAATTCGGCATCGTAAACCGATTAATTAATTAAAATTATAAATTATTGTGAGATGTATGTAATTTTGCATGTAACCAAATTTTATTAATAACGGTGTTTTATCAATTAACAGCTTTAAATATTTAAGAAACATTTCAATAATTTGCTTAAAACTGAAAATTAAAAATTTTATAATTGCTTTAAATGAGAAACCTCAAAATTGTAGTTGAATGATTTCGCGTGGTTCATGCGAGCAGATGACGATCTGTACGTTCGAGGTGATAAACTTGAGGTTTTATTAAGGTAGTTTAAGGTTAATTCTCATCTTACTAGTACCATTTCTTGCACTGAAACTTTGTTAAAATATCATTTGATTTGAGAGTGAATGATTCTGGTAATCAAAAAATTTCTTACCTCTGACCAGAAAATTTCTGAATACCATCAACTTTATTGTATTCACTTCAGCCGCTAGTTAGTACTAAATTAAGTGGAAAATTACTCGAACAATAATCAAAGCAAACACAAAAATCTTTGATTGTTATTTATTTACAAGAAATTATAAAACGTGTTGCTAATTTCAAGTTACATTTTATCAGGTCTTTGGATTTCAATAAGGCGCATCTTATTGGTCAAGCTGGTTTGGGTAATACAGCTGAATACGGTCTACTGGCTTTAGGTCAAAAGGAAAACTACTGCATGGGTGGACCCGGTGTCGTAATGTCACGCGAAACATTACGTGCAGTCGCACCTCACTTACGCTCATGTTTGATGGAAATGTTTACTATGCACGAGGATGTGGAACTTGGAAGGTAATTTTAAGTATTTTGTTTTGTATGCAGAACATGAAACATGCCATCGCATGAGCAGTATAAGTTAGGCACTTTTTTTTCAAACATTGAAAGTAGATTAACAGATTACAGATTTTTTTCTGCAAATTCCGACTAATTTTATAAATTGTAAGTATTTTTAGTTTGAATTATTTCGAATAAAAAGCAGATAGATTGAAAAGCATGTTTTATGCTCACGCACATTGCGAAATTCACGCATATTTAGATGCATTGCAAGACATGTTGGCGTTACATGCTCGTGGAATTATGAAATGCAAACACTATTCCATAATAACCAAACAGTGCCAAATGCTTATCAGGGCAGTTTGACGGAGCTACGTCATGCAATCACATTGCATCCAGTAAAGCAAACATCACTAATGCGTCGGATTCACGTACAAAACCGTATTTTCCAACTTGCCAATTTGCGTGCAACACGTGACTCTTTGTTAGATGAACTCTCAAACAACGAACCACCATCTCTCGTGCGTCACATTGCGAATGCAACTCAAGATTTATTCCATTGGGATTTCATTTCAGCAAATAATATTTTATTTTGTGCTGCAAAAGTAAACTGTCCAAGACACACTCTTGACTTAAGCATACGAACTGCACTCAGTGAAATTATCACTCAGGTTATCGTTATCATTACTATCACTTAGTTGTATTATTATTATTAAAATTATTACTATTAAAGTTATTATTATTAATAATATGCATGATAATTACAATGTTTATTGTTGCCGTCATAGCTATAATATCAATAAATGATAATAAGTAATTAATAGTGATTCAACTCTACATTACCATATTTTGGGCCAAAAAGAATATGGAAATAACAGTAGTAGTAGTAATTATTAATAATAATAATAGCAGTAGCAATACTAATAATAATGATAATAACAATAAAATAATCATCACGCATATTTTGGACCGAAAATAATATACGTGATGAGAAAAGTGTTACATATATATATCACAGTTTAAAGACTTCATTCTTCTATAGTGATGAGTGAATTTTGTAGCTGTTTGATGAATTTAATGCAAATGCTCGGGAGCGGGGACGTTTACTACGTTTCCAAAACATTCAGTATGGTTATATGAGAGTTGAACCGCGTCATGGAGTCGATTATGTTCTTGATATTGCTTTGTGGTTCAAAAGGATTCGTCCACCAAATAGGTATGTATACTTTCTAAAACATTTCTCAAGTGGAATAAATTACCAACCTCTTGAATCAGTAATTTCTAGATCAACCTTCTTCAAAACTTGCTTTAATTATCAAAATAAGTTTACATTTTAGAGCAACGCTTTCCGTTCGTCGCCATGCATACATACAGCAAAAATTCGGACCAATACAAGCCATATCTGATCATTTATTGCGCGACACTTTACGACAGCGAATCGCAAAAAGTATCCGCTTATTGAAGGAAAAAAATAGCACTTTGAAAGACTTCGACTGGAAACCGATAAATTTGCCAGAAGAAAAGTTTCACGTATATTTGATTTTACCGCTCGCTGGAAGGATCGACGCTTTTAAAAAGTTTGTTTTTCAACATTCCAGATTCAGAATAGCAAGAAATTGAGTTTCTTTAAATTTTAACTTCTCATTTACGTAAAGTTTTTTAAAATAATCTTCAAAAGAAATAACTATGAAAATTATAACATTTTATTCTTACTTCATTTTGATCTCATTTAAAAAAATAAAAATTATTGGGTCTCAATGTTCAAAAGTGTTGTTCACATTATTTCTTTGGTGATTAATCAAAATTTTCAAGAGAAAGATTTAAAAAAATAATATTCATCATTTTCCATGTGTCAACTGGATTTAAGCAGGAAAGCAAATTTTTCGTCAATTTTTAAAGGTTTGTAAGCAACTTACGGACCGTATGCTATAACAAGCGGATATTTTCGCTTATTTTGGTAGTTTATGATTCAGTACCTGAAGCTGATAGAGCAATAGCAGCTGTAATAGAGGAACTGAAATTGAAAATTGACGTCAAAGTTAGTTGATTTGATTGATAATTATCATTGGTTATGGATGTTGTCAAGTGAACAAAGTATTTTAAAATGTCGCATCAGTAGAAAGATCTGAAGCCTGTTTAAAGTTAGCTAATAATCACTAAGGGCATGAATTGATCCTTCAGAAATTGATGCAATAATTATGGTAATTATTTGTTTTGAAAATCTAACTTTTTTATCTTTACATAGCATTTAAACTATTCTTTTTTGAAATTGCGCAACTATGATTATTTAAACAGTTGTAAGAATAGAGAATAAGAAAATTAGTATCAAAGTAAGTGGTAGTATAAATCAAATTCAAGTATGAAAAAGCGAGAAATTTAAATAATTGAGTTAATATGCGCCAAGTTAAAAGCGGCAATTATTAGATTAGTCATGTATCGAATTAGCATCTTCCATTACATAATTGAAAAAATGTTATGATCATTTTTCACATAAAGTAGCTATAGTGATATCAGATAATTACCGTGTTGCGATAGTTTTTTTTAAATTTAAGTAATTTTAGGTAATTAATATGGGTTTAAAGCCATTTAGTCGTGGCATAGCGCTCTCACGTGGTGCGGAGATTCTTGAACCAGATTCACTAATGTTTTTTATTGATGTCGATATACTTTTCACTTGCGATACTATCGATCGAGTTATACATAATACTATTCGCGGTGCTCAAGTATAATTCACTTAATTGTCATCATTAAGTTTGATCAGATCACAACTAATTACAACTAATTAAGTCAAGATATTCATGACAGAATTTCATTCAAATAAATTTTGTATCAATCAGTTCCATTTTGGCTTTTCGAACTGCAGTTGAATGTAATTTGCAAACCCAATGCTTGAAATTCACAGTTATGTTCCCTAAATTTATTAGGAAATTCTACAAAATCTTAGAAATTTATGAAATTGGAAAGTTATTAAATTAAATTTCAGAACCAATAGAATACAAACTTGCAGGTTTATTTTCCGATAGTATTTAGTGAGTACTCACCAGAAACATGGTCAGATAGTGATCGTTTATTTTCTGATGCATTTCATTACGGTCGAAAAAAGGGTTATTTCCGACATTTTGGATTTGGATTAGTGTCAATATATAAATCTGATTTTGATCTCATAGGAGGAATGAAGTTGAACATAGAGGTAATCGAGTTAGAATCATTCAGTCATAAATTGTTGAGCTTCGCTAATCAGTTATGTCCATTCATATTTTTCCGATCAGCAAAGAGGCTACTTGCTACCTTGACATGCTAGCACCATTATTCCAAAGATCTAATCTAAAAGCATAAATCATTGACGAGTAAACTTTTTGATGCGAAAAATTTGAAATTGTTGCTTTTTTCATTTTTTCTTTTGCCAGCAGAATTTCAATAAATTATTAATGTACATAATCAGCCAGACAAAACTTAAAAACCAAATAGCAACAATCTAAGGTAGACTGAGCAGACTTCGCCAAAAATATCAATTGATTTTGATCTAGTGAAATCCATTCAGTCTAGTAAACAAAATATATTGCATTTATTTATTTCTTTATTTGACAATAATTTAATCGAGTCTGATCTGCGCGAATACCGTTTTTAAAAACAGGCAAATTATATTTTCAAGAGAAACCAGTTTTAGAGTAGAGGCTAGTATCCTTAATTTTTGATTCATTCTCCAAGCTTCAGTTTTTGCACATTTTTAAAAAGGATGGCCAGCAAACGGCAGCAGAAAGGAAGACTTCTGAACTGATTGTGCATAATTTCTTGAGAAGGAAGATCTTTTGTTTTGTTTTCCATTTATGTGAATGAATTTAACTGTAATTTTCAGGGATGGGGCATGGAAGATGTAGATTTATTCGAGAAATGTGTGCGTTCACCGCTGCGCATAATGCGTGCACCTGATCCAGGACTTGTTCATATCTACCATTCAATGAGTTGCTCGGAAACACTTCCCGAAAAGCAGTATATTATGTGTAGCAGTTCTAAAGCAGCAAGTTTAGCATCGATTGATTCCCTTGTTGATCAGTTACTTGTATATTCATGACATTTGCTCAATCCTAGGTTTTTATTAAAATTTCGTTTAGATTCCTCGATTTATTTTAAAATTTTTTCGGAGACAAAGTTCATTAGAGTCTGAATACACACTTATTAAAGCATTTAGTTATCCTAATTTCATCAAGTGCTACTTCTAACTCTAGTTACAAAATGAGTAACATTACACCAAAATACAGCAGACATTTGCATATTCCAATTCTGGGCAGCTAAAAGTCATGTGCGAAATGAAAGTTCTCATTAGATTTTATTTATTCCAAGTCAGTGAATAGTTCAGCATGACTTAATTTGCTGTCCTTTCTTTACTCTCAGTTTTATTTTAAATAATTTATTTATTATAGTCACTACTGCTCACTTCAATGTCTCATCATATTATTTATTGTTTTTTGTTGTTTGGCCCCAAATTTTTTTATAACAAGTTTGCACATTAAAGAATTACTGCTTATGACTACTTTCTACATGTTATCAACTACGGCTGGAATCAGAAAGCCTGCTGTATTTATGAACGGCGGGAAATCTTACCGAACAAAATCTCCAGATTGTGAATATATCGAAACCTGCTTTTTACCTTTCAAACTGCAATAGAATTTTGTATTTTAATAAGATGATTATTGCTAAAGAAGCAACAAACAACGATGATAAATCTTTATTGCTTAAAGTATGCAAGAGCTGATTATTATATATAATAAACGGGTACGTTGCTTAATTCTTCTCATTGCTATTAAATATTTTATGTTGTGAAGAAGTTTTTGTTCTTGTTCTAGCCAAAATGTATCTGATCTTGCTCTCAAGCGTACACGAAGTCTTCTAATTTTAATCACTAAGCAATTAACAAACACAAAATCAATTTTTACCACATAAATCTCTGTTTAACATTTGGTAGGTGAGACCATTCAAATGGCCTGAACAAAAACATATACAAAACGAGAGTATTAATAAGAACTGCGTAAATTAATTCAAAAATAATTACTGAGATTCGTCGTTCTGGATAGCTAAGACGCCAGAAAATATATGGTACAATAAAATATCTAGGTTCTAGCAAATTAACCGGTACCAATACTGCTGCTGTACCCAAAATATAAAGAACTGCAAGGAGTTTTGGAATATGATCTATTATTTGGATAAATAACTTCAATGCAAGAATGTAAAAAATTACTGCAATATATTTACAACATGGATGGCGTAAAAACCATCGTCTCCAAATGTAAAATGTGAAATGACGATTGTCAGCTAGCAAGTATTGATGCTGAAATGTGAAGAAATAAACACAGCATGAGATAAGTAATAACAGAATTAATGATTTCACTGGATGAAGAATATTTTCCTTGATACAGTGATATGTTTTAGAGCGACATAACAATAGAGGTGCTGAACTGAAGCAATGAAAAACCAAAAAATAGAAAAACTGCATAAAATGGGGAACAGGTTGGTGGGCAGATCTGTCACCTAATACTATGCTGTTATTATTGAAAACAAAAAAAATCACGAAACCAATGGGCAGCAGTAATAACGACCAAAACTTCAATAAACAATTAATAAAAACTGAAAAAGACAAGCCATGTTTACATTGTTTTTCTAATAATGCGAATAAATGGAATGAACCATAAACAGCTGCCCAAATGATATTTGTCTGTCGAGTACATACCGAAACCAAAAAAATCAATGAAGACAATATACCTGGTGGAAGAGAAGCAGCCCACACAAGCGTTGTTAATGATAACAAATCTGTGTAATACAAAAGTGAAGAATGAAAAAGTACAGGAAGTAACAACACAGTTATTGACGTTACTGTGCATTTAAAAATTTGCAAACGCGTGCCGAATTTATGCCTTGAAAAAAGTTTCTGAAATTGCATACAACCTACAAATGAGAAAGGAATCAAAGCTGAATTCGTGTATCTTTCATGTTCACAAAAAATTGGCACGGAAAGAATGTATAACGCTGGTGGTGTTGTAATTTTTGGATCCCATCTGAAATTACAACCACTAAAATCAATGCCAGACTAAATTAAAAGAAGAAGATCTGAAAAATAAAAATACTAATTTTATATGACCACTTAGCTTTTCATCTCAGAGAAAATGTACAACAAACCAATTCACAAAAGAATATGTCGTTTTATTTGTAAAAGTTGACATTTTCAAGCAATATTAATCTAAGACAGAAAATGTAACTGCGTTTTTGGTCTTTCATAAGCTGCTAAAAACTATCACCACAACTAAAAAATATACTTCTCGCTTTTTTTTAAAATTGTTTCGTTATACTTGCGGGCCTTTTAACAATTCACTATACATATTAACAGAGAAAACGATAGAAACTAAATCTCCAATCTTTATTGCTATCAAAAGCATATCTAATAAAACTAAAGTAGATTAGCTATTTATAAATGATTATAGCAATTTTTATTGCAGTTAAAACAGGAGTAAAAACTGACGTAAAATTAAACGCACAAAAATTTCGCGTCTGATATACATGAAAAATTTCATCCATGTATGGTTCTGGTACAATTCTGTATATGTACCTCACCAGAAACGAATGTAATAAACCAAGAAAACTGCCAATAAGCCATATTTCTAAAATCAGGTATCTACAGTTTCCATAAAAAACTTATTTTTGAAACATCAGCTAAATCAAAAATAATTTTTGTCTTTTATAGACAGAACAGAATTTGACGAAAAGATTTTACAAAGATTCTTGCGTTTTATTTGATTTAGCAGCGCAAAATTTAATTGACAAAAATATGTATTAAATCTGTTTGAATCATTTCTATGACAAATTTGAAAACTTTCTTCTGATTTTCTTTCCTTCACTGAAACAGATTGCAATAGTATTTCACACGTAAATTATCTCATTTCTGGGGCAAATGCCATAAGCAAATTTCAATACTGCAAAGTGTTGGAATTCAATTATGACACAGGCTCCAAAAATGCTACACACTGAAAAAGTAACAATATTTGTTTAGTTATTAAATTCACACTTTAAAAAAGTAAAAATGTTTTGGAATATTTAGAAGAATGGAAATACCTATTTGACTATCCATTTGTTGTTTGCCGTTCGCCAATGACAAACACTCTTCCACAGACAAATTTTGGAAGCAATTAGCTTTTTTGAAAGCTAAAACGCAATAACATACTATTTACGAAGGATTAATTTTTTCAGCACGCCACAAAGTTGAATCGAAATTAATATTTCACTTTACTTCCTATAAATCAGTATTCATTAAAACCATGATACGCCAGTTAAACATCACAATCACAACAAAAACAAGACTGTTTGAAAATGGCAGTTCATTAAAAATGTACATAGCTTTCAATTCAGCCACCTTGTAGTGAACTAGCTACGAGCTGTTTATTTTAGCTGTATTGTTGTTGTGTTTTTAAACTACAAATTCACCTGATCAGATGCTTGATTCTATGCATGTCTTCATCAACAGAGTTGGAAAACGAAACTGATAAATATTTAGTGGACTGTCTGACTATTATCACTGATATGGGAAGTTTTTTACTGTTTATTTCAATCAACCATTGGTTAGGGACAGTTTGCAAATCTGTTCTTGCTTAACTACCTACTTGTCTATTTTTAAATTGGCTCCTCACATTTGTGTTATTTTATAACGTCCATCACTTCAAATGGACAATGCAAAATTGGTCAGCTTGTAATGAAAGTACGGTATAGATTGAGTAAAATATTTGTAAGGATCGTAATCTTTAGTCTTAAATAATTGCTATGACTACCTGTCGGTAGTGACAGTACATTGTCATAAAAATAGTGATAATCACTCGTGTACTTATAAGCACAATATGTTCTGACTAGCAGCGATGCATTCACAAGTTTCTGATTGATAATAAAACTGGAAAGTCTTTTTTCTTACTTCACATTAGTTATTAAAAAATTTGATTATTAAAGTTTAACTTCGATTACTGAAGTTGAGAAGCGGAATTGTATTTTTGGTAGTGTACTAACTGCTTTTATTTTATATAAGAATAAAAAAATCATCAAAAAATCAGTAAAGCAAAGGAAAAATAGGGAAGAAAATCTAGCGAGGGAAATAAGAACATTTGGCTTCGGCATTACTTATAAAAATTAATTAACTGTGGTTATGAATAATGCAAAAGTGGAGGTGAAATATATTTTTAAACTCAGACTTAATCCAGATAAATTTCAATTTAGCTTCTCATCCATTCGTTTATGTAATAACTCTTATGTTATCGACTTTTTAAACTTTTTTCATTTATTCAAAAGTTAAGTAATCTGGTTAGTTCAGAAAGTAATGATAAAGTGAAAGAAAAGAAAGGAAAGGAAAATATCAGTCATTTGTTCTTATCTTTGATAGCACTTTTTGATTGTTTTCTGACAGCGATTACTCCAGTCTTTAGTTCGTTTCACGTGTTCACTTTCGTGTCCTTCATTTGTTTTGTAGATCATTCATTTGCAGAAATATTAATTTCTGAACTATACTGCGCTTGAAACACATCGTAATAAATAAAATATTTAATAATTTCAAAATGATTTTTATTAATTAATTATATTTGATTTGTCGTAAAGTATAATAAATTAATTATTAATTATCGCAAGTTGACTCATTGCAAATTTGTTCAGAAATAAGTACCATTTAGTTATTATTACATACATCATTTACGCTTGGAATAATCAGTCCAAAAAAGTTTTGATTTGTGATGAATATATTCGTTACAGGTATGGCTCAGTGGTTACAGGCATTTCAAAGACTCTCGCCGTGCGTTGTTGCATCAGAATCTGTAATGAGTCATATTTATCGTAATGTGACTACTTCTCAGAATTTATTTGCTGGTATGTAATAAAATGCTTTCTTCGTTTCAATCACTTTATTCATCAAACCCAATAAGCAAAGCTTTATCTTCAGATCTTTTCTTCTATGTTAATATATCTAATATTTGAATATTCTATTAAAATAGCTGTTTTTAATCGAAAAATTAAAACTACTTCAAGATGTTTTTATTCAGTGCAATATAGAAGATATATTGTAAATTATCTCATCTTCATTGTTGTACCGAAATTAAGCTTTCAAATGGGTTTAGTATTGCCTTATAAGAACATATTTGATACTATTAAATGCATTCAGGTATCTTTTGGAAGGTTTGGAGCACAAATAAAATAATGTTTGGTCGGAAATACAGTTTTAAGAATGATTTTTGTAGATCGTTATTATACAAAAAAACATGAATGGGTTGTGGTTGAGGGAGATACAGGAACAGTGGGAATCAGTGATTTTGCTCAGGTTTGATTTGTGCAGCCATAAAACTCATGCAATTTTTTATAACATTTCGATAAATTTTTGTTTTAGCTAGGTCAGTTTAACGAGTGTATTGCTTATTTTTATTATTCACATATTTACTAATAATCTGGGTAATGACAATTGTAATCCTCAAGTACTTTTATAATATCTCGTTAATTTTTCATTGAAATTCAGTTTACTGATTATAAAGACAAGATGATATTTTATTACTTCTACTCTAAGTGTAACGCAAGATTATTTAGTAATTAGTTATCATAATGGACGAGCAATACTTATATTATGCAAGACTAAGTTAATAGTATTTCATGTCAATTATTGGAAATAATTACTGCAGGATGCACTTGGTGATATTGTATATGCAGAATTACCTGAAGCCGGAAAATACTTGCATATAGGTGACACTGGTGCTGCAATAGAAAGTGTAAAGGCAGCATCGGATGTTTATTCACCAATATCTGGAACAGTAAAGGAGAAAAATGTAGAGCTGGAAAAAAATCCATCTTTAATTAATAAGTCACCTTTTGATAAAGGTTTCATTTTTTTAAATTGTATTCATTCGTGCTATTATTTAAAGTAGTTTGCAGGTAAAAGCACTGCGTAATAAAAATAACTAAAAGCAGTGCGTTTAAATGATAAAAATTATTAGATGAAGAAATTTGTCATTTTCTGGTTGAAAAGTATTCAAAAATTTGCAATTTGTTCGTAAAATTCTTTCAGTAGTAATTCTTAATTTATGTTTATAGGTTGGTTATTTAAACTGAAAGTAAAAAATGCACACGAGTTAAAAGATTTGATGGACGAAGCAGCATATGAAGAATTTAAAAAAATTGAAGAAAATGAATCTGGCACATGAAATGCATTTTATAATTATTATTTTTGTTATAAACTACATATTTATTGCTGGCAATGAGCATAGCATTACTACTCATGGATTGATCGTGCAAAAACAGATTAAATAGTCAGAGATTTTAGTGAAAAAAACGTTAGATATGTGATCAGCCTGTGATCTTTTAAAAAGGTGAGATTAATTATTTTGGTCAGATGGTTATATTTGTATTAGTATTTTTGTAACAAAGTTTTTTATCCAAATACACTTTGTTAATAAAAAGTTCCAATTGTGCCTTTATTTTTTTAGTCTCTAATCATATTTCGTGCAAATTATAAGCTAACTCCCAATATAAATTCTTCGTGTTTCAATTTTAATGCATTTTGGTAGCTTTATTTGCTGTGAAACACGTGCGACATATTGGTTGTTTCACATTTCACTTAAGATTCCAAAATAAAATAACCTCCTTATTCGTAATTAAACTAAAATTCTACTTTCTTTGGTTTCGCGAAGAAAAGATTATCATTGTGGTGAGTCAGTTTTTTTATTTTTCCCTTCTAAAAAATGCAGGCTCTTTTGGGAATGTAGTATACAATCATGTATGTAGCTTTTAGGATAGTGAAAGTAAAGAACTTATGAGCAAGTAGTCTGAGTATTATGACATGAGTGCAATTTCTGTATTTGTGTTTACGAAGAATACGACCTCAGGAATTCACCATCCCGGGGTGGATTTAAGAATAAAAAAGTTGAGCAAGAAAGAGTGGACAAAAGTGTTCTAGCTATGTAATCTCCTTCGTTCATTGGAATATGATCACTAATTAGTAAGCATCATAGCTTCAAAATTTTTGTGTGATAGGGAAGACAGGTTGAAAATAAATGCTGGCTTTAATTTGAGTTGAGTGATGGACATTTTTCTCTTAATTTAGTCCCTACTTCATTTAACTTAAAATTTTGGTAAATCAATTGTGAAAGTGATTCAAGTCGACCGAAATTCTCTTCACAGTACAAGTTCTAATATTTGACTATTCTATTAAAATAGTTATTTTTAATCGAAAACTTAAAACTATTTTAAGCTCTTAATTCCATAATTACTAGTAATGGATTTTCGAAAAACAATTCAGTAGTGATAATTTCTATCTAATGTAAGAAAATAAGAGGAACTGGACTTTTATGAATTAAGTGGATTGGAATATTGGCTGAAGCAAACTTGCGTGTATTGGAAGTGATACTTTTATATTATTATCTGATTTCAATAGTTTTCAGTGTTAGGTAAGATCTATGAATAGTAGTTTCTGAATTGTTTACTACCGTAAAAACAGACAAATTTATCAAGTACTTTTTCGCTTACATTTCAACAGCGAACATTTTACATGCACAATTTTTTTGGTATGTAAATTGTTATAAAAGGCAAAGGATTTACACATATTCAAAAATAGCAGTAGTGCAAAGGTCAAGAGGTGTTTTTGTCATTGTTATACGTAATGTGCTAACTATTCCTCTTTATATTTTTATTCACACAGCAGAAAACATGGATTACCTAATAATTACATCCGTTAATAATTAATTATGTAGCTAAAAATCGTATTCAAATCAATCACAAACCGCAGTTCGTTCGTTTCGAATTTCTGATTCAGTCATATTGCTTATTGTGAAGTGGCAAGTGATAAGAAAAGTTTTACGCTGAGTAGTCGACAGGAAGCTTTATGCATAGAACTGTACTGTCAATTAATTCAAGAAATGTGCAAGGAGGGCTGGTAATAAATGCTACAAATGATAAAGCGAACGAGTAGAAATACTTGATAGACAGTTCATCGGTCAGTCAATCAGCCAGTTGCTTAGTCGGCCAGTTGGCCGATCATTTGGTCAAACTTTTTACTGGGCAAATATATGTGAGCAATTTGAAAATGAATCGTTGCATTGTTAGGCAAGAGAATTAATTCCTTGTGCACTTGAAAGGGTTGCGATGTGACTTATGGCGTTGTGTTTCAGCAGACGAGGGACTCTCGAAGCTTAGCGTAAGCACTTCATCCCGCGCATATCTTTCTGTTTCTCCCTTTACTTTCAGTTTTAAATTTATTGCTAAATTCATAAATTTTAAATTTTAGTAACTGAAATAGTCTTATGATTGTGAGAGATTTAAAGCAAGTCTGCCATTTTCGGAAGTAAATTTTACGAGAAAAAGAACTTCACAGTTTTTGCATCCATTATCACTACTATTTTATCAGTAATAGAGATAATTACTTCCGCATTTATTATCACGTAACTTTCGCATTCATTATCACGCAACTTGCAGTGAGAAGAAGAGGTCACAGAACTGCTCGCAATTTTTCATTTTTTTTTCGCAAAAGAATAATGTCAAATAATTAGCAACGTATTTGCATGCCAATCTTATCATCATCTCAGAAAGCAATTATATTGTTGAGAAATTATTTTTAAAAAGGAGTATAAATTCTGAATGACACTAGTTAATTGACCCTTTCTTTGCCTTTTCACAAAGTTGACATTCGCTTTGCTACTACACATTGCAATAATAATATTCTATTTGTTGAGCGCAAATTTTCATCAGTTATTTGTATTGAATAAAATAGCACTGTTTGTGTTCAGTACGAATTTCGCTGCAAAAAATTGTTGAAAGTATTTCGCTTCATTCTGCGTGAGCGTTGCAGTATAATTACGCGGTGAAAATGATGTGAAAGTAAAGTATCGGTTGTTTTAAAATTTATGAAGCTTTAATTGACTGTTTGTGCTTCTACTTGAGAAACTGAATTCTAGTTTATAACAAGTTTACAACAAAATCGCGCTGATTTGATAAAATTGTAAAGTTTCGTTTAAATGCAATACTGACTTTGGACTGTTTACTTTGAAGTATGCAATTGGTCAGTTATTATTAAAAGTTGTGGGATGCAACACTTAATAATTCGATTATGCGTGACAAATTTTTTTGAATAATTGACTGTCTCGACTGTAGTTATTAGTCGATGCAGCTAAATTTTGAATGGAACAAAGTTAATCTATCAATCAAACAGCAATTGATTTCAATTTCAAATTTATGGAAGTAGCTTTTTGGTGCAGAAGTTCATTTTCAGATATGTCTTCTCGTTGGATAGCTGCGATTTGTTTCATTTGCGTTGGTCAAGGTTAATCACCAAATATTATTTTACTCTTCTGTGAGTTAATTGAAAGACAAAAAATGAATCAAAATCTGAATCATTTTTGGCTACTGCTAATGACATATGAATGGATTTTTCACTAGCAGTTGAGAGAAGAAATTGCAATCAAATATACAAGAATTAGTACCAGAAATATGAACAAATTGCTGCTAGTAATTGTAATGTAAAAGTTATTAACACTCATACTGCTGTGCAATCGAAACAAAAGTGAGACCAGTTGCTTACTTTATTAGCATCTCAGCTTTTATTGCAAACTTACTTCACAGTATGTTTTATTTTAATGAGTAAATTATTGTAGCTTTGTGTTCAAGTACTGATTCACAGCGTGAATTTCTTAAAATAAGTCCGGCACAGAATCAATTGCTAAAAGAAGAATGTAGCAATTTGAACAGTCATGCCGGATCTGTCTTCAAATTGTTATCAGGAGGATTAGAAGAAAATTATGATCTGTTTAACTTTATGGTTCAGATTATCCATGTAAAGCAAAAAGGGGATGGAAAGTTAGGTCATGCTAACTGAATAATTTTACAAAATTAGAACTTAAAATTCGAAAGAATGATGCATTTGACACAGGGATTATATATTGTTGAACAGTTGACTGTATCCAGTAATTTCGACAAATTATTTTTGTTTGCAAGGCAATCAATGTTTCTATTTTATAAGCATTGATTTTTTTGTTTAATATATTCAATTTTTGCAGATATTGTAAGTATTTGTTCGGGTGCTGTCATTAGCGATATTCATATTATTACAGCTGCTAGCTGCTTCGATTATGAATACAAGTATGTCCTTCATTTATATATCTATATATAACAATGTAGGGCTACGTGAATATATAAATATACATTATTTTTATTTAACTTTTGAAGAACTATAGACTTTGTGTAATCTTTCTGTATATAATCATACACAATACACAATAGATAAGACTACCCTGCTTAGCCGTTGTGATTTCAAGAAAGTGATCAGCTGATAAATTATATGTAAGTGAATTTAGAAAACGTTCAATTCTGATACTACTTTAATTGTTTGTCTCAAAAATCTTCTTTTTTCACAGTTACCTTTTACGAATTTATTTCGAAGAGTTTGCTTCATTTCAAACTTTTTTCATCTTGAATTTCCACTCATGAACTTGAGTTTTTTACATCAATACTTACAGCGGTATTGTAAATACGCCATTAAGTGAATTCAAGATTTATGGTGGATCATTTTGCTTATATATGAATAAAAAACAAGCCCTGTATGATAATATCGTCAGGAAAGTAATATTTTAAACGGTTGCAATTTTATTAATCACCAAGTGTGCCTGTTACTTTGCGATTAACTTGCAGTAAAAGCAGTCGTTATATTATGATAAGACTTATTTTTTGTTAAAAAATAGTACTATGAAGAGGAATACAGTAATTTCACTTAGGAATGTCCTGATGTGAAGTCATATTCGGATCAAGTACTCTCAATCAAGCCCATTTCGTTGCTTATACCAATGGCATCAGTCATCAGTAACGTTGCTTTGGCGAGTTTTATTTTGCTGCACACTTATTTTGAACTTTTGAGATTAGAATAATAATTTTTGAGCAAATATCTTTCTGCCTTCAAAATGACATTCATAATGTATTACTTGCTTTTTTGGTCATATTTTGGGCAGTTTCACTACATAATTTAAAAATTTTTTTTGCTTGAAGTGAAGTATCGACGGAATAAAATTTGAATCTCTTATAGGCGCTATATCATGAGAAGATTTATTTTTTGTAAAAAACAGTTTGTGAGTTAGTTTTGAATCAGAAACACTAGAAAGTTCAATCAAGCGTACCAATTTTTTACATTAAAATATTCTATTAACTGCGGTTTATTTTTTTGAAATGAAGAAATTGTAACGTCAAGATGACATAGCACTTCCAAGCATTTTTATTTATAGTTCATAATAATTCTTTATCTTAGTTCTATTTTAACAAAGTAATGAATCTTCTCATACTGTACTTCTGTCGACTTATTTTTGTCATAAATGTTGTGCATCTCAATTTTTCGATAACTGCTCTACATTTTGCATGCAATATGCCAGGCATTTATGAATATAAATGATGAAGTGTTTTTGCTTGGCATAGAAAATGCACTGATTTATTTTTGGAGAAATGACCACTATTTGAAACTACTTCAATTATCAATATATTGTAACAAAGTTGTGTTAAACTTGAACAACTTTCACTAATACCTTTTTTAGTTGCATGGAATTCCTTTCTACGGGCCATATTCGGATATTGCTATATTTGAAGTAGAGAGTTTGAGTAATATACCAAAAAATCATGATTATGATTTAATTAGTCCAATTTGCATCGCTTCGCCATTGATGCCTGAACGTGCAACACCTGTTTATACCATTGCTTCATTCGGCCGCAGAAGTTTGAATTTTTTTCGCGAACATCCGATTCATTTCCTTTTATTATTTGTATTTCACACAAGACATTACCATATTCTTTTGCAGTATTTGTTCAAAAAAACAATAATTTGCGTGTAATTCGAATTTATTGCAAATTCCATTCCTCAGTCTCAATGATTTCAGATAGTATCACTAGGTAGTGAGATTATATTATTTTTGAAATAAATTTTTGATTATAATATGTGGAGACTTTAAGAAGAAATTCTAGAAAGTATAAAGTATAACGACGGAGAGAATCCGATTAATGTGAGATTGAATATTGAACACGAATACAATGTTCACATTAACAAATGTCCAAGTAGTATTCATGTAGAAGCCTGTAAAAATATTATAATTATTGAACCAGACTTGCCTGCAGCTGAGGTTAGAACTTTTTCTTTTCCCGTAATTCTCATCTAGCAGTTAGAGAGATTCTGGCTTTTTGAGAAACAGTCTTCGATTTCAGTTTATGCAAAAAAAATCCTTCAAATTGTAATGTATTCATTACTAATCAGGGCTCAGTCATATTATTAGGCAAAAGAAGCAGTTCCATTTTTTATAGAACTGTTTGAATTTACATTTTATAAAATCAGATTTGTATTCAAAATTTTGGCCAGACGATTCTTTTTACATTAATTGAAGTTTGTTAAAGAAAGTATTTCCCTTAATAAAAATAAGTGGATGTGTTTAGGGTGACAATGGTTCACCA
Source organism: Thelazia callipaeda (assembly GCA_900618365.1). Taxonomy (NCBI): domain Eukaryota; kingdom Metazoa; phylum Nematoda; class Chromadorea; order Rhabditida; family Thelaziidae; genus Thelazia; species Thelazia callipaeda. Next base: position 54,655 of record UYYF01004337.1, on the reverse strand, counting down.
GTAATGGTAACTTTCGGTAAGAAGCACTTTTTAGTAGGTGTTCTCTCAGCCCGTGAAAATGTTGGACCAGCTTACGTTAGTTCAAGTCTATGTTTAGTTTCTACGCAAATATTGCTAGGAAGCTTTCTGCCGATCTCAAAGCAAATTTTCTACTTTCCATGTTTTTTATTTGTTCATTTCATACTTCACTGTAATTGGTACAGAAATCAAGCTCACTATTATAATTACATTTTGCGTATTATTTCTAATTCTGAATGAATAGTTTTATTTAGCATTTCGATTTTGTTTGGATTCATAATTTTTGAAAGAAACAAATTTGTAGCATAAAGAATCAGTATTTTTGATGTCCAACTGAAGCAATTTTCCATTGTTTCCTCTTTACTTTTTTCCTAATTTTGAAAATTTGAAAATTTCAAACCACAGTTTTGTATGGTTATTGCTTCATTACATGATTAAAATATTATTCTGTTCACAGATTGCACCTTTAGTTCTTATCTTCAATATAGTGCATTTAATTTGCATTGCAGAAGAAATATATTCTTGCAACACATATCACTGAGTTTCATAGATCCATTTGTAATTATACTGGCATTTGTATGCTTGAGAATAGCACTGATATTTTGAGTGAATCAGAACAGGCGATTCTAATCACAAAAGACGATGATGGCAAATCTGTTTTTGGTAACGGTACGTCAATTTTTTAGTACAGTTAGAGGAATACTGTCAAGTGAAAAGAAAATAGATTAATTGTTTACTTATTATAAGGGTTTGACATTAATGTAGGAAGATATTAAGGATTATTCTTTTGCATGCATCATTTTTTCCCGTGCTCTGAATGTTGTGGATTCCTCTTTTTTTGAATCCAAATATTTATCGCCTTATCATGAAATTTCTCATAAAATTCTAACAGATGTTTGTTTTATTAAATAAATTCGCAGTAATGTTTCCAATCAGCATTTCACTTCTTTTCAATATTACTTACAAAAATCCCGCTTGATACATTTGATTCCATTCTTTCTGTATGGAAAATTATCATTAGTTTGTTCATTTTAAATCACAGCACATTATTTTCTTTCATTTCTTCCAAATTTTGCACAATTATACGGATAAAATATATGAAAAATCTTTCACCAACTCTGTTTACCAAATAAAAATCAGAAATACAACGATTCAAACAATTTTTGTGGGAATTTAAGCTTAGACTTTATCGCAAATCAAATTTGTTCATTTTAAGATGTGGCAGAATTATAAATAAAATAAGCAAAAACTAAAAAGTAATTATTCAAAATGAGTCGTACTTTATTACTCTTTGACCTCAGTAACGTTTGAAATAAACTAACTAACATTTGTATATAATGCAGTTTATGGCAGAAGTTTGAATAAGTGACAAATTATACAGTTCTAAAGACTGTAGTTTGTTTTCACACTGTGATTGCTTTGCAGTTAATATCTCTCAACCGGTTTTCAAATCTGTATCATTGGACGAAGTGGTATTCTACGAGCGTGACGACAGTACTGCTCCATTCGCACCTCATTATTGTTTAATATTACTGCTTTTTGTTATTGTATATTGCAATTTTTGTCTGTAAAATTACATATTCTTTGTGCATTTATCTCATTGGCGACTACGTTAATTGTTCGCTTTCTATGCGACTTATTATTCTTGCTTTCAGTGATATTTTCACTTTCTTCTCTGTTAGATATTGCTCTTGCGGCCGAGTACAGTCTACCTAAGTTAAACGTAAAGTCGTATGCAATTAATGTCTCTTTTCTTGCAGCGTATATTTTTAGTAGTAATTGGCTGTGATGTATTTTTATATTTTATGATTTACAAAAGAGTGATTTTGGAAAGATTATCAATGAGAGATGGGTTTTTGAGAGAGTTTTCAGTACATTTCCCGTGTAAAACTTTTTATACAGCAATAATTGCTTCTTCATCACAACTGCTGACGATGTGCTAATGCTCGTCACCGTTAAATAATGCTTAATATCACTTCAGAAGGGTGCAGCATGTATAGACTTTCTCTGTGACATTTGATAAGGTGTGTTATCAGTAAGGAGCAAAAACAATGGAAAATAATTATTCCAACACAGAAATTTTATGTTATCTAAAATTTCAAAAAATTATTAGTGTTGTTGAAGAATGCATTTACTGTAGTTTGAAAGTCAGCAATGCTTGTAGCACTGGTCAATTTGTGTTTAGTTTATCCTTATTCTTCATTAATGATTAGATTATTTTTACTTGTCTTCCCACTCCATTTATCTTCATTGCGTGGCATACAAATATTCATCGTTTTACCTATACAAAGAATTGAAATCTATCAAAAAGTGGCCATCAAGCTTCTTTTTTAGTACAGATATAACAAAAACATGCATCACAACTGATTATGAATAAAAGTTTGTGATTGAAATGGCTAATATTCGTCAATCAATCAAAATAAACTTTAAATTAAGGCTAAAATTGTAAAGTTGAGTTCTTCGAAAATTGTAACTTACATTTATTGAAATTAAATGATTAGTACTGTAAGTAGTAATGTGAGGGTAGCGTTCGCAGAGGTTTTTCTTTTGTTTATAAATTGCTTACACAAAATTCTTACTTCAAAATTTGTTTTTGCTTCTTTGAAAAATTTCAGAACGATAAAGTAATTCATGCAAGAGATCACTGAATCCACAAAAAATGAAATAGTGCTGAGAAAGCGAGTTTTTAGAAGGAACAATGAGGGATATCTCTTTTTTATCGTAACTTAAGAATTATTTCTCTGCAACTTGCTTTTTCAACTATCTGGGAATAAAGAAAGATGGATGGCTTTTGAATTGAAATTTATGCAGATCAGTTCAAGTTTTAAGCAAGTTTTGCACATTTAAAAAATGAAATGAACTGATCCCTTTTTCATCGATGAACTGATCCCTTTTTCATCGATGAACTGATTCCTTTTTTCATCGAGTTTCATACAACTTTTCCACACTCACAAAGTGCTATTGATCAGTGCAGTTAAAAAGCGAAACAAGTGTAATAATTTTAAAAATGTCTATATTTACCTCATAGAGCGCTGAAAGTTTGCATCTATACTAATTCTGCTCAAAATAATTTTTACGGAAGTCAGAAGACTTTGTCAGAAAAACTGTTAAAGGTTAAAGCGAATCATAAATCAAAGTGCAAAATTATTAATAATTTTTGTTTTTCATTTAATTTTGCTAGCAAATTAAAAGAAGATTTTATGCATAAATATGAAATTCAAAATTCTCATGAATGAATGAATGTATTCACGCATAAAGTATATTGCAAAGTCAAACAATTATAAAATGACCAAATATTGTATTGTAAAATAAGTTTTAAAAATAGCTTGTGAGTTCACTGCGAAAGAATGTGAAATTCATCTTAATTTTGTGGATAAATTGAAAGTCAACGAGATGGAATTCAAGTTGAGATGACACATATTAAATGCTAGACAGAACTTACAGAAACAATAAATATTCCACAATTCATTAACGCATGGTAGAATCCGTGTAACTTGTAGAAGAAAGAAACTGCTTACTTCATATATGTAATAAACAAAACATAGCCAAAAACTTGCAACGAACCAATTTTTTAGTTAATCAGAAGCCGTAGAATAAATAATTCATTATAATTTAATACCAAATTGAATTGGATAACTATATATGTTACCACAAATAGACAGACGGTCAAATAAATGATTGAAGTGAAAGTATTAATTTAATAATTTTATAAGTGTAAAAATTAAAGGTAACTTTGGTTAGTATATGTATCAAAATGTGTAAAAATGGTATTAGATCGAAACTTTTTAAAACTGAAAAGAAATATAAATTTTGATTATTTAACCCGCTGAAAATGTGAAAAGAGCAAAAATAATAGGAGCAGATAATTTAGAAGTAGACTACTGGTTAGTACACTTGCAGAAGGGTAGTAAGTGACGATTGCACGTATGGTTTTGCGATTAATTAGCTTCAAATGACTTGAAAGACTCACTTAGCAACGAAGGAAGACGATGGAAGACGACGGAAGAATGTCTTCTTCTGCTTTTAATTATACCACTGAGTGCTTCTGATTTTCAGTTTTTAATAATTTTGTATAAAAAATTATTTGCAATGGTCTCATTACCTGAAGCTTTCGTGATATTCATTGATTCACATTTTAAAAATGAAAAAATCAACTAATTTGAAGTAAAAATAGTCTTTAAACTCTAAGTTTATTATTGCATTTCTTGAAAAAACGCTCATATTTGTGTGTGAACAAGCAAAATCATAATCATATTTTTAAAGTTTTTAAAAAATTTTTAATTCAATAGTACTTCTAGAATGAAAATTTAAAAATGTACGAAAAAATTTTCACTTTCTTAAAAGTATTTGTTATTTCACTTTATGGATGATTTTAGCCACACATGTAAATCCAGTGTCTACTTAAGAGAAAGTAGAAGTGAAAATTAGTTAGCTAATTCAGTTTAGTACAAGCAAAAATTACTAATCTAGTTCAATTTAAAGCAATTATATATAGTCCAATTATCTGAGAAAATCATTGTTTTAATCTCTTTAATATTGGCTGCGCAGATTGATTAGATTTTATTCAAATTTTAGATAACTTTATTGTGATGCAATCATGTTGTATATTATGTATTAAAGTAAGTAGCATCTTTATATATGTGATCTGAACATTTTTCAAAAGTAACTGTGAAAAATAATTGCTATCAATGATGATCGCTGCTTAATTCCTTGTTAAGTCTAATCACTTTTTATTTCACATAATACCAAATAAAAGTAAAACAAATAAACCCAATTACTGCAGTACTATAAAAGCTTCATTTTTAATAGCAGTAATGTCCAGATCCTAGGCTAGGCATCATATACTCTCGCTAAGGTACTTTAGATGATTTAGCTAAGCAGTCAAGCCTAAGCTTAAAAAGCTGTGAACATTTTGCTTGAATTTCTGTCCTTGGCTATAACTTATCATTTCCTGCTCTATAAATGCCTCTGAAATTCAAACAAGTGCCTTTTTTCTTTATATATGTATATATATTATATATAATAACTAATGTCGTAGAACTTTCAACGAGTTAAGTCTAATACTTGATTAAAAGCATCAATGTTGGGTAGAAGTAACACTGATCAGAATGAAAAAATTAAACTTAAGATCAATATTAAAAAATCTGATTTTTTTGTTTTGTTTTTTACTAATGCAATGACGCATATTGCAAATGTAGCAGAAATTTACGACTAAAATGAATCGTAGGGTCGACCAAATTTTTATGGAAAATAATGAACTTTTTGTCTTTTGACTAAAATCGTTTTTCAGTCAGTAAATTTTCCATAAAAATGCTAACATTTTTAGCCCATTTGTGAGGAAAAAATAATTAGTAATAAAGTTGCTATTTATAGAATAGTCTTGCTTATCAAATATGAAATTATCTTCAAAATCTTTCTCTTTTATTTTGCAAACTCTAGAAATTTTGGTTGCAAACGCTGTTTGTTATTACAGTGAGAAAAGTCAAGCGTGACAAAATCTAAGGAGGGACTTATTCTTGGTTTTGGCGCCGATTTGAACTGAAAGTTTTGAATTTAGAAATTTACAATGTGCAAAACTTAAAAATTATTCAAATCCAGAAGTTGATTTCTTTTTTTTGACTTTGAAAGCAACTGTAGTGAATATCATATCTAAAAGCTTGTGTTTGATTTTGGAGTTAACTGTTTTTTGCATTCACCAATGGTCCTTCTCTGAATTATTCTTACACAGTTTTTATATGTACTTTTTTAATTTTAAATGAGCAAAAAGCATTTAATTTCGGCAGTTGAGTCTGTAGTCTCCAGCATTTAGCGCTGACTGAAGAAGTATTTGGGAAAGAAACAGTTTGAAACAGAAATTTTTCAAATTGAAAATTTGATTAGTGGCTGCTGCTCTAAGCTAAGAGAAAGACTTCTACGAAATATGCAAAGTTGACAAAAAAAAGAAAACGAATCAAAAAGTGTGAAAGAAACTTTAATATTTTTAAACTGAAATTCCTGATAATGACCTGAAATGTTTTCCTTTCCATCTTCTTTCGAATTTTTAATTCATTTTTGGTTTGACTGCCGAATTTTCGCATTAGCAATATAATGTTTTTCCCCTGAAGGCTTTTAGTTTTTTAATAATGTCTGTTAATCAAAAATAATAGTTTATTATTTGCCTGAAAATAACAAGTTAATTTACATTAAGAGATGACAAAGCATGTAAAACGTTCCATCCATCTTTGAATACTTACAATCTTACAATGGCACTAAAAATTTCATATAATATAGTGCAATATATCTGTTCTGATAGAATTACAGGCATTGCTTAGATACCTGCTTAAGTACTTAAGCATTGCTTACCGCACATATCATTGCAGTTAATGAATTAACCACTGTCAGAGTGGTTAATCCATTAACTGCAACAAGTACAGAAATATCACTATTGTAGATTTTAAATATATTAATTCACTAATTTAAATCACAGCGTAATTTATATAAATTTTGATTTGAGATCACATTTGATTGATATGTTGTAAAAACAACACTTCTATTTTTGTCTTGTATCCAACACTTATTATTATTATTATTATTTATTGATTATTGTGATTATTATTATTATTTATTAATTGTTGTACGCGGTAAATTTTGCTACTCTAATCATTGTCATTATTACTGTTATTACTACAATTATTAGCAGTATTGTTATGATGACTTCATACATGTGCACATTAGATTTGTCTGCCAAAATGAGGATAAAATTTATGATTGAAAATCATTTAAAGATTCTATTTGCATTTAGTTTTTTGCTCATTTTTTATTGGTTTATTTCGAATATTATTCTTGCTAATAATAAAACTTCAATAATTTTTTTATTAAAAATTAAAAATTCCTTACCATTTTTGCTGTCTTTTCGTTGCAGTCTTCGATTTCTGGCAATTTTTTCGGCTTCTACATTTGTTTTTTTATTATTTTGATGAGAATAAAGTAGGATTAGAAAATTGTAAAGAACTTGAAGGCCTTTCTATGCTTGATGAGATATTTGATGTAAGCAAAGTTTGCATTTCGCAGCAAACTCATTTAGATATTCTCGCAGTCATTTGCTTGCTTTCTTAATCAAATTTGAATCATTTCTAGGTGGAAATATTCAATTTTTAATACTAAATTTATTACTGAATGATATTTTGATTCAAATTATGCATAAATGTCGGTACAAATCTTTTGGCATTTTCTAAGTTTGCCTCAGTTTTCCAAAAGTTTAATATTATCTATTTTTTTAAATGCATTTCACGCTCTTCTGAATTCAAGATTCTAAATACAGGCAGAGAAATTAATCTGAAATAAATAAATTCATGAAAATACAACATATGAATTATTTAGCCGGTAAATGTAATGTTTTTTTGATCTTTTGGTTAATTTTAATTAACATCCACTTTTTATTATTTCATTTATTATACACTTCTGATATTCTTTGTTCTTGTCATTAATTTAGGCATATTTCATAAGCTTCTGAAAAATGAATTCAAAAAGTTGGTGATTCTGCAAAAACTTGTTCATTATTCAACATGAGTGATTATTTGGCAAGCAAGATGGAGTAGCAGCTAAATGCTAACTTCAAATTGCTCTGAACTAGAATTGCAATATGAGGTGAATAGCCAGTAGTGATAAATTAGTATTTCAAAAATCCTCAGCCATGCAATAACAATAATATCCACATTGAAATGGTAGCTTAACTCATTCAATCAGTACTAATTTTAAGACAGTATACATTTTTAAGATTTATATTCTTTCCATATTTATTGTTTTAAGTGCGTAGAACGTTTAATACTTTTGAGTGATAAGATTTGCTTGGCAATGGATTTTGTCTTAATCCCAAACTCTAAACTTCAATTACTTTTTCAATTACACTGTACCATAAATCAATGTGATATTTTAAAATGTTACAGCTGCTTTTGAGATATTTTGCATGCAAAAGATATTAATGCTTGAATAATAAATTATTTTCTATTTTTACCCTTCAGAAATCTTCTTAGTGACATCAGTTTGTGCTTTTTTTATTCTCCACAACTTTTAGTTATAAAAATAAAGTAAATATATAGCAATCACAGATCATTTAAATATTCATCACACATTTTTTCGTTCTCAGACGGCGACTACGCTTTCTAATTACTTAAACTCCTATGAATTATTATCTATCGAAATCCATCCATAAACATTTTCTCAAAAAAGTTGCATCTGATAAATTCTATCTCGAATACTGGTGTGTAATGAGACAGACTTTGTGACTAAAAAGTTTTTAAAGCGAAAGTTTATTTTTGCAAAAGTAAGCAAACATTCGATCGGAACTAATTCTTCTAAACTATAACTTTTCTATAAAATGCATAATTTTGCTTTTCAACTCAAATAATTTATGCATGCGAAGTATTTCTAAATATTTTATTAAAATTTTGCATAACTGTTTTATCCAAGATTAGTCGATAGATTCTTCACAAAATTTCGGTTTCGGAATTGTTAGCAATAAATATTTTATGCTTCACATAATCATATTCTATATTACAGATCAATAATGTGTACAATTTTTTTATGAAAATAAAATTTTCTCCAACTTTTATCGAAATTATTCGCAATAAACTTGAAAATAATCGTTTTCAAAGAGGTAAATTTCTCTCTCAAAACTGCAATTTTACAAATTGAAAGTGTCAATCAATAAATCATCAAAATGATAAGTTAGTCAAAACAGTAATAGCGAATGACCAAAGTTAAGAACTAATACTGCCCAGTCTTGAACAGTTCTAAGAATAGTTTTTAAAAGTGAAAACTTTGAGGATTATTCAGTCAGTAACAATTTTGAGAACTAACTTTTTGAAAATTTATCGATTAAGCCTCATAATATATACAATTTAAAGTTAAAAGTAAATATGTTGACAATTTTGTAAGAATATTAGTCATTTGAGTCAAGAATGAACAAATAGCCATAAATGGCCATTACATTAATGCAATCTTCAGATTATATCTGTTCGTTTCCAATTATCAAATCACAGATTATGTTTTTTTTGTTTTCGTATTGAGAATGGCGAATCCAGTGCTATCAAGTGCAAATACCAGTTGAGTACATATACAGATTTTAGTACGTTAAGAAATATTGGCCTAAGCAAGTGCCATTTCATGTGACCTGTGTTAAACTAGTTCATGATGTGATTTAAGCTAACCTTATTTACTTGCTTACTTTGTCAGGTCAATTTAACTTTGCATTTTTGTCAAGCTAATTCTTCCAGTCTGAATATGCAAATTTATATAATCAAGAAAAGCTGATCAATCATTAAACATCTCCCTGTCCAATCAATTAATTAGTAATGCTAGTCTGATCTCAAGCATTCCTCCATAGTACTGACTAAACAAAAAGTTATCAGTCTGCTGTGTTATCGTATAATCAATGCGATAAAACCTTTTTTGCATGTTATATCCATTTTTTAAAACAAAATTGAAGCAAATGGCTAATTAGACATCAATGAATGCATGGCTGCCTTATTCGTTCGTTTGTTGTCTTTGTAGTAATTTAATATTTGCATATCATCACTCCTCAATTCCCCTTTTACGTCCTTTGTAAGGCATATCCTTTTTAGGCATTTTATTTTGGCACATTAATTGTCTTTTCATATTTTCTTCTTAAATTGCTAAATTTACCAAAATCATGCATTTAAAATAGATTATTGTAATCAATAAAAGAGCTAATCACAATTTTGTTTCGTATCATTCATTTGGAATATTTATTACAATTTGGATTTCACTTTGAGTAGCAACACTGCTTAACAACATTGCTAATGGTAACACTGCTTAATTATTTGCATCAATTCGAATGTATGCAACAAAAATTGGCTCTATTCTGAAATGACGAAGAGTGGAACGCTTTGTGATGAGAATAAGACAGATGCTATTATGATTCCACGCACTGCCATTTTTTATACATTCAGTCGTAAACAGAATTTAAGTATGCAAATTAGTATGGAAAGATAAAAATAGTTTATAATGCCATCGGTGAAATTCAAATTTCCATTTCCTTCTTCAGAAATAGAAATTCTTTTTTGCTTGTTCATTCACGTTCGCTTAGTGTGATGGGAAATGCTTGAAAAGGCTAACTAAAGAAGTACATTTGTAATTTGTAGTTAAATGCAAAGCTTCAATTTATTAATATGCTCATTTCTCAACAGGTGAAAAATACATTTTTTATAGAAAATAAAATTGTCAGCAGTGTTATTTTCAACAATTTCCAGCAAATGTAGTGTACACATAGAAATGAAGCAATAAATACAGACAAAATGAGTGAGATGCAAATTGCTTTCAATTAAGAAGTTGAAATTCAGTTGCAAATAAAATGAAATATGCAAATTAATTTCATGAATTCAGCAAAAATGAACAGAGTTGTTAAATGCTTGCAAGCAACAACAACAACAAATTAATGTCTTCAGATAAAGAAAAGCACTGCTTCGCTAAAGTAAAAATGACTCAAGTTAATTCTATCTATTACGTGTCTACTTTTGAGGTGTTCGCTAGCACACACGTATGGACATTGTTTAATGCAATTTTGCTATCAGAAAGATGCCAATAATAAAACGAATGAATAAATTTACAAGAAATGCTTTTTAGCACTGATTATAATATCTTTTAGTCAAAGTCAGCTGAGAGATTTTTTATGATAATTGTGCTTAAAGCTTAACTTTCTGACTGTGCCCTTTGACAAATATTATTAGTTCATAAATTGCTAACTTTTATAATGACTACAAATACTTTTTATCGCTAATATTCAGTTGTGTTTCAATCCTAAGAATTAATTCATTCATTTTTTTTTACATATTACAGTATGCTTTTAGTTTAATCTATTTTTTTCTGACTAGTCAAGCAAAAGTATTTTATCATGCATAATTTTACTTTGATTCTTTGCATTATACAAAGCAATATTGATGTTTTAGGGTAAATTTTTTAATAATAAAACTTTATAATGTAATGAATGAATAACAATAAAAACACTTATTACAAATAAAAATCGCACATTTATTTATTCATAAATTACTGTACAATCTAATAAATTATTGTACAATCTATTTATTAAGCAAAAAGTAAAACTTTCTGATTACAGTATTGCAAGGCTACTTTGCAATCAAATACTAACCATATTTGCATTTCGGTTTTAACAAAAAATTACTAATGACAAAATGCATTTCATTAATAAAAATTTTATTCACTTATGCATTCTATATGAAATATTTTTTACCGTATTTACAAACAGATTCTTTCATTACTGAAATGAAAGCTTAGTTTTAATATACAGCTCTCAAATAAAATGAATATTATTACTTAAATTCATTCTCATAGCACTTTTTGTAAGTGTACTTTGTTCCCCAAAATGATTTATGAATATCTATCTGATCTATTATGATGACTGCATTATTTTTAGATATAATATCAATTTTTAGATATGAATATATGAGCATTATTTTTAATTAAATGCAAAAAATTTCTCGTTTTTGTCATTGCATTCTTTTCGCTATGAAAGATTAAATATTTAGACATTACTTTAAAAATTTGAATTCTTTTTCAGCACTGACAATTTTTTGTTTCTGTTTTTCGTTTTCGTTCATATCATTGAAACGTGTACTGCAAGCTGCTTCATTAAGTCAAGTACTTGTTCAATATTTTGCTATACGAACGAAAGGCTTACTCTTTTAAACTTTAAGCATCTTCATTCTAGTATCGTTGACATTATTTAAATTATGAGTTAATTTTACTTACGTAAATTATGAGTTAATTTTACGTAAGTAAAATTAACTCATAATTTAAATTGCGTCATCTACACGTAGATTTTATTTCTCCATTGAATACGTTGTTATATAGTGCTATTTTTCGAATATTTTTCATATAATATTTTTCATATAGTGCATACCATTAAATACTTCAACAAAGAAAGCAATATTCAATAATGTCAACTAGCACTTTGCTGTATTCTCAATTTATAAATCGTTAGATAGCTTTGAATTATTTACGTGTAAATTTCTTTTAATGATTGATTAGCTATGCGATGAAAAAAGGAGAATATTTTACGCAGTAAATAAAAGACTAAGTGGAAAGGTTTTATTCCAAGTTTTCTCATCAAATTTTGCTTTTTTAAGCAAATAAGCAATGATTGCTTCCTTTTCTCTCTTAAGCAATTTGACAGCACACTGCTGTATTCTTATTGGATGCACAAAAGTTTGCTATCAGTGAATTCACTCACATCCACCACAAAAAGTACTATGCGTAATTGCTTGCGAAGTGATTGTCGTTTGTCTTTCACTCATATTTGCGATCAGTTTTATTAATTTATTCGGTAATTAATTATCTTTAAATAGTTAATGCCTCGCAGAAATTTGTCAGCTATTATTTGCTGTATGAATGAAATATGTCAAAAATGTTCACATTTCAAAAACAGTCCAAGAATTTCAAAGAAATATTATTGCATTTTAATTGTGGATTTCAGAATAAAAATTTGAGATTCTGATGGAGTTATCAGCTTTGCAGTATCGATTATTAAAAAACTAGAAACTTGTTCATTAATTACTCTGCTTGGTGCTCATAAAAATATCGGAAAATAATGAAAAATTTCAGTATGGAATGGAGTATTTTGATTCAATCTCACTCAAGCATATAGGATTTTAATTAAACTTTCAGATTTCTTAATTTACGCTTGAAAATTCAAGATTTTGTTACAGTAATATCATTTATTTATTTTATTCTTTTCCATTCATCATTAATCTAGCAAATTATGTAAGGAAAAGTTTCAGAATGAGCTTAAATTTTTCAAATTAGCCTGGTCAAACAATTAGCCAGTTTGAATGTTGTTGTACAACGACACCTTTGCAGGAAATTCAAAATATTTAAAGTTAGGAAGTAATTTAAGAGTTATTGCTAGATATTCTTGAACATGAGAATACAAAGCAAATAAAAAATTGATAATCGTTTATTTTTATGAGTCAGTGCAAAATATAAAAAGATATACTATAAATGTTTAAATAAAAATGAATCTGACTATTATTTAGAGTAAATGAAACGAACACAATAAAAAATTTTGTTTTTGACAGTTTGACGTAATTAAATGAACAAATAACGCATTTATTCTTGATGAGATTTCTTTATTGCGCTATTAATATGCGAAATATTGACGTATTATAAAATTTTTAGGCTTTTTAAATCATAACAGCAGCATAATTTGGATTAAAATGTCAACAACAAGTAATAATTTGCTTTTCAAATTTTTTGTCAAATTTTAGCACAATTTTTGATGCAAAATCTTTATTAAGCTTATTGTATATGTAATTGTATATAATGCTTAATTATTGCATGAATTATTGTTATTTGATAAAGCAGAGAGTTAGCTTTCTTCAAGTTTATTATTTGAAGTTATTTATTTGAGTTTATTAGTTTATTATTCAAGTTAATTATTCTTCAAGTTAGTATTAGTGTATTATTTGTATTTTAGTTAATTTTTGTACTGCACAAAAGAGTAACATTCTGAGGAGTGATTAGAATTGTTTTGTTGTATTAAAAAATGAGCAATCACAATGAGATTTTTAGAATTTGAGAAGTGTATTTTCGTTTTTCTTTTCTAAGAAAACAAAGTAAACAATAAGAAGAAAAAAGCAATAAGTAATTAAGTCAAAATTCATCAACTATGCTTTTTCCGCTCGGAAAAAACTTTTAATATATAAAAGCTAAAAAGAATAAGCAGATTGTCGATATCAATCTCTAGAATTAAATCAAACTTCGAAGACAAATGCTAGCTTTCTTTCGGTCACCAATTTTTGCAAAGCTTTGTTGTTGTCACTTTGAATTTTATTAACTTTCAAACAGCGATGTAAGATAGAAAATATATCTATCTTTTAGACTTTTTTAAAACATATTTACAATCAAATTCTTGCTGGAAATCAGTATTATCTACGACTGAATTAAAATTTGATGGAAATTAGCAAGATTGATTCTTGCGGATTGACTTAAATTAGCTTAGAAACTCATAGTTTAAGATTACACTTCAATTATGCATAATAAAAATTAAGCAAAATAAGGTCACAGAGAGACTGAATTTTAGAAACGAATTTCTGAATATGAAGCAACTAAATTCTTTCAAGAATCCTTTCTCAAACATCAGTTTATTTGATGAAAAATAATTAATTTTATATGTAGAAAATTGTAATCGAAAGCTTTCATCTTAAAAATTCTGAATGTAGTGCGAAATTTATATAAGTAATAAGAAAATTTATTCCTTTTCGATGAAATCGAAAAAAAGTTAATCAAGATAAAAATTTTAAATGATATTATTTCAGCGATTTTTTTTAATTTCGTAAATTTTAAATTAGCAAGCATGACCTCTGAACTTTTTATAATATTTATCAGTATTTAGCTGTGATATTAAAAACCCAATTTTCTTCTGAATTATGAATATATTTTTGATTTTCGCCTGCCACCAAAGCAATATTTAAAGCAAAAAAATTCATCTTCCAATTTTCAGATTCATAATAAATGAAGATCATTGTAGATCGGTTTAGATCGATTGATCATTGCCTGATCAACCTGAAAATTCTCGAGTTTTGATTTCATTTCTGATGAACTTATTGCTATGGCTGAACCATCGTTAACTTTATTTCACCACCTACGCGGTAATCCATTACTGAAACCGGTATGACCTTTCTGTTTTATGCAAACTGTCAACTTATATCATTTTTATGTGCATTTAAAGTTAGGTACTTTATGTTCTTGCATTAATTAGAATGCTAAGCATTACTTTGTGGCGCTCATTTTACTTTATATTTTCAATGCATTTATTGCATTAGTCCTCTTGCAAAGTTGCAACCATTTATTGTTTTTAATTTTTTTTTATTTTAAAAATTGCCTAAATCTTTAATAATTTTTCGAAAAATTAAATTGCTTAAATAAGCAGTTTGAAAAAGTTGTTTTTTAAGTCAAATAAATTTGTAAAAATTCCATTGCAGGAATACTGATCTCTTACAGACAGTAAATATATTTAAATATTTTATTTTTGAGATTCGTTTGACAATTTTTCAAAAGTTTTAGAAAGATGCTACGGATGATTTAAATTTATTGAATTTCATGAAAATGCTTCAAAAAGTCAAATTAGTTATGTGTGGAATTCTGATTATACTCTTAAACACTTTTTAATTTGTTTTCTTTTCCAAACGTTTGCGTACTGAAACCACAAATCTCTAAAGGCATTCGAATAAATGTATTCGTAATTAGAACTTAAAGAGCCAATGGTATTCATTACATCTGAAACTGAATGAATTTTACTTATTCTTTCAACTTCACTACTTTTCTCTTTTTCCATTTCATTTTTCACTTTTTTTTGGTTAATGGAAACGTATGTATTGAAGTTGCTGTCGAATCTTTCAGTATGTCACTCGTTTTTGTGTTTCCTCCCTCAATTTAATTTGAGAGCGAATGAATTTCAGAAATGAATTTCTGGGAATGAATTTTAGAAATGAATTTCTGGAAATAAAGCAGTTAATTCTTTTAAGAGTTCTTTCTCAAATCTTAGTTTAATTCCACAAAAATAATTAATTTTAAATTGTTGTATTATATTGCTGAAAAACAATTAATTTCTTAACGCTCGGATTCTTTTTCTGAATTCCTTTACAATAATTCAAACTCCCACCTAATTAATTCACTATAATGCAATCTGCGCTACTTCTAAAACCAAAGACTGACACGGAAAGAAGGCAGAACGTGAGAACGAAAACAAACTTTACTTTATGTTTTCCATTTTTTGCATTAATAAGAGAACTTGGAGAGAATGCATTTGCTTTATTCAGTGTGCATCGAGCTAGTTCTCACCGAATTTTCCTTCAGCTCATTGTTAGACGAGTGAGCTAAGCTTGATTTGAATTGAAGTAAAGTGTCCTTCTGATATTTCTTTGTTTCTCGGCTATATCTTATCAGCAAGCTTCATTGCATCTATGCTTAATTAGTGTTCAGGCAAAACTTCAGAATCATTGGTCAAATTTTATTCTCCTCTGACTTTGTTCCCATACAATTATCATTTGCTCAGTGTTCAAAGTGACGGAAAAGAAAAGCTGATGATAATAACGGAAGCAATGTGCTTTATTAGTAATAATAGGACTACTCATAACAACAACAATAATTGTATTTAAAACATCAAAAAATAAAGAGCAATGATAAAGATAATAATACCTTCAGCTAATAATATTAATTTAAAACAATAATAATAATAATAATAATAATAATGAGAATAATAATAGTAAATTTCCAGAAAAGTATTGTATGAACTGCTGCATTCATGAAAAGTGTATAATGATAAAAATATGGATCAAATGACAGTTTGGGATAAATTAATACTAAGGAATATTTTATCATAAAGCCAAATAATAAAAATGATAGCAACGGTATAGAATATATTAAAATACTTATTACTTACAAATTCATCAATTTCCATTTTATTTGCATCAGTGAGTTTTTCTTATATATTTAAGTAAAATGAAAAATATTTTTCGACAATTACCAAATTGCACTATCATATCTGAGATCACGTATTCTAATACTAAATAATATTTTTGACTAAACTTTGACATTATTATTTTGAAGACACGAAAGTGTTGAAAGGCCTTGAATTGTAATAGATTTCTAACACGCAAAAAAGTAATATCACAAAGGTACTGGAAAATTTATTTTAAATTATTGCTATAAATTAAGATATTAGGCGCTGTCATAAGTTTTGTTATATATTTGTAAGAGATTTTTCATGTTTTAGCTTTACTTTTGAATTTCATTTTTGAAAATTTTTTATCTTTTACTAAAAAATACCTCTTTTTTATTTGTGAAAAAATAACACACAAAAAGCTGAGATTCTTTCCCTCAATGCCTTACAATAATTAAAATTTTTACATAATTAAAAAGCTTAATCTAATTTAAATTACAAGCTAATAACGTCAGTAGCCAAGATAGTGAGTTTATTTCATCGAAAATTTTCACAGAAATTTAAAATCAACGAAACTTGCTTTTGAATATTAAATTTATACGCTTTTCAGCGTCGTTTATAAATTTAATATTCAAAAATAAATTTTGTTAACTTTAAATTTCTATGAAAAAAAGCATCCTAAAACTAGCATTGTTTAATAACATTGAGAATATTAGATAAAAGGAAATTGCTAAAAAAGTTACTGAAACTTTTTCTGAAATTTAAAAACGATTAACGAGAAAATTGTTCACATTTCTATTTTATTAAGAAAAAGAAACGTCTACCAAAATAATTCGTCAAAATAAATTGCAAAAATTTTTTAAAATTTAATTTGAATATCAATTTTATACACAAAGTAAGTATAGAGTATAAAAGACTCTCATAGGATCTTTTTTGCAGTCCATTCATATGGTAAGAAAACTTGATTACAACTATTCATCAAACTTATTATTAGAATTTATAAAAATTATTGCAAAGCTAATCAACGATAAATTGTTGGCTAAAATAAAAATAAAATAGATAACTTTTCATCAGCAGTAATATTCGCTACCCTTTTTCCTTCTTATTTAACAAAATTGAAGCTAAAATGTATAATAAACTTTGAATAAGACAAGAAAATCATAATTTTTAGCAAAATTATATGCTTCATGTAGTGTTTTTATTCTCAAATAAGTACTTAATTTTTTACTTTTCAAATAATACATTTTTAACTAGTCGAATAAGAACTGCAATAAAAATTGCATTTTTCATACAAGCTATCTTTATTTTTGCATTCCTACTTCAGCTACACAAATAGCGTAAATGATGAATATAACTTTCGATAGAAATGCATAGCTTTTTATTTTCGCTTCTGACTTTCTCTGCTAATAATTTAATACAATGCTATATTCAGTTTCTAAAACAAATGTACCACAAACTTTTCAGTAATTACAAGTAGGAACGAAAGTTAAATTACTCTTTTCCACAATTATTTTCATCATTCTTATCTATTAAAATTGCTTTTATTGCTTTTTTGCATATTCACACAACTGCGAGTCTTTTGAGCATTTCAAATTTAACAAATATCTTATAACAAATGCAAATAAAAATAGAATATTTTAATGAAATGCAATTTAGAATATTTGCTTCACTCACTCCTCACACATTAACATTTATGTACATGTGGAAATTTTCAGTGCTTGCAAGAGATTTGGTAAGTTTGCATTGAACTTTGCTTACTTTTCAGTTATACAAAATAAAATGCTTTAATTACAATTGAAAATTGTAAAACAATTGCATTTATTATTATAAATAATTGCTATCCCAAGCATATAAAAACTATTTTGCATTCATTTTTAGTATTAAACAGTTTCAAACAAAAAACGAGGCATTTCCATCATTCAGTGCAATGGAAATGATAAAAGTATCAAAATAATAGTAATAAACGAAATAACTCATTTTAGATTTACAAAACAAGGCTTAGTGAAATTAAATAGTTTTATAAGTGATTTGTCATACTGTGCATACGGGGAAATTTTCTTATACAATTCAGTACTACAATGCATGCTAGTTATGCTAAAAAATAACTTTAATACAATATTGATAGAAAAATAATACTAATCACTAATAATAACAGTAACTAATAATGATAAATAACAATAATAATAATAATAAATAATAAATAATAATATTAATAGCAATGCAATCACATCGCAATAGCATGTGAAGAAGTTTACATCTGGCAATTATTACTTCACTAGAAAAAAGAAATTAAAAAAGTGCTAGCAGAGACGATAATTTTTTAGTCTGAAATTGAACTGAGTCCAAAATTTGATTGAAAAGTTTATTTTTTTACGTGTTGTGATGCAATAGCTGTATCGTAAACTGTTAAAATTACAAGTGAAAAGTATTTGTATTACAAAAATATAAAAAGTGAAAATAACAAAAAAATCGAAAGTATTTGTGAGTGTTAGAACAATGCGCAGAAGAATAGAATCAAAGTATGTTTTTGTTTTCTTATTGGTAAGAATTCGAAGTGATGAGATTTCTCGAAATATCAAAAACTGTGAGTATCAGTGTCAGTGTTGCAGCACGAAGAAACAGAAATCCAAACCATTCATCCGAACAGAGAGCAGTTGACACGGCGCCACGCATTGGTGCCCGAAACGGTGCGACAATTAATTAATTATTTATTTAAAAAATTGTCGGAAAAAGTTTCGCTAATTTCAATAATTGTTCAAGTACTAGAATAATTACAACTTCACTTCATCATTTCATCCGTTTATTGCATTTTCAGCTCAAAAGAAATAGAAAAATTAGCTACGAATTATTTCGTTACTTTTGCTTTTTAGTAAACAAAAAATTTGTCCATTTTCTAAGCTGTAATTCAAATTTTACACAAATTGCATTTATTTAAAAAAATATTATTATACAGAATTATTAATCGTAACTGTAATTATTGTTACAGCCAAATGTTCATCAAGACGAGTAAGTTTGTTTTTGCATATTTTACGCATTTTAAAAATGCTTTTTTTGTTTCAACTTAATAAAATTCAATTATTTTTGAATAAAAAAGATATATTATATAAAAAAATGCTTACTTGTTGTAAATATAAAAAGCGCAAGATAAATTTTCTAAAACAAATTTCGCCAATGCGTTCTAATTTTTGTCAATATTTTCTTTTTTTTAATAATTTAATTTAGTTTCTAAACTGAATTATAAGTCTTCCCAAGTGAATTACTTTGGTACATTGAAAATTATTAAGTTAATATATATTACGACAAGCAAGCAATTTTTAGCACATCGATTTCATTACGTTAAGTAACTGTACGTTTTTTGTAGAAATTATTTCTTTTAAATGCATAAAAAACGTTAATATAATTTATGTAATTTATTCAACCAAAAGGCTAGCAAAAAATAAATTAAATAAATTGCATTGAATTGTGAAAAATTTTTTCAAAGATTAAAAAAGTTGCAAATTTTGCAGTACAGAAAGGGAAGGTTGCTCTGATAATGTAATTATTGTACCACACTTAAAAATTTCTCCTAATGAATCACAACTATACAACCGGGCAATTAGTTCAGGTGGTGGGCTGTTGGCAGGTAAAGTATCACAAATATTTTGTTATTTGGTTGTGGCCAAAATACGCTTAATAAATAGAAATTTGCAATGTTGCATGGACTTTTAAAAAAATATTTCAGATTTTACAGGTATGGATTTGTTTTATTTTAAATTTAAAAAGTAATTAATAAATTAAATAAGCAACATTTACTTTTATTTAAATACTATAGACTATATTTTCAAATTTAGCCAAGTGATTTTTCCTGTGAAGCATTCGTTGCAAACAAAAATTTCTCAATGAAAAGCAAAAGATTTATTTTCTATTTGACAAAATTCATTTAAATGTTACAATTTTTGCTTGAGTAAATACTGTTTGCTAACAAATTTTTATTTTGAATTTTTCATCAAAGCTTGAAAAATATTAATAAGAATGAAATACAAATATTTTGGCTTTGTAATTTTTAGTACAAAGCTTTGAAATTACTTCATCAATGCTCACAAAATTAGTATTACAGATTTGCAACGAGCAACAATTGCAACTCAAGCATTCTATGCTGATGCAAATGAGCAGTCTAAGACTAGATCACCATGGATTTTGAAACGATTAGTTGAAATTTTGACAAAAATATTTAAAAAATAGCAAAAATGTTAAATTTAACACAAAAAGAACTTTAAAAATGAATGATAAGTATTGCTTTATTACATGCAATAATTTTTAGTCTACTTTGTTGCAAAAATTATTAGTAATTATTTGAAATGCAGTTCATATTTACACATTAAACTTAGAAAATGCTTATTTATGAAAAATTATTTAGTAAAAGAAGAGTAAATTATAGTATGAATGGTCACATCGAGCTAAAAGGCGTGAGATAATAAAACATGTACAGGCAGCACTGGAAACTTCTAGTGATGCGGAATTTGACGATGAAGAATTAGAGAAATTGCTCGTAAACTTTAATTTCTTTTACTGAATCAACATGAAAATACAATAAAATTTATTATTATTTCTACAACTTATTACTGTAAAAATAGACAATTTTTGAAAAAGTATGCAAATAGCCACTAAGAAATAATGTGTGAAAGCATAGAAAAGTTTTTAATAAAAAACTTGAAACTTAAAAAAATATTTTTATTGCGCACTCTAAAATATCCAAATATTATTTTCAAAATGGATATGTAAAATGAATAACTTGTGTTTACTACAAAAATTGAATCAATTTTGCATAATTAGTCCCAATGTTTTACATTTATTCGTAAATACTGCCTCTTACATCTGGTACTCAAATCTATAAGTCAGTCAAATTTATCATGTTTAAAAATATGTCACATTTTCAATCCATTATATTTTCATTGCACAAAAACTTTATGGCATCAGAAACACATTCATCATATTTTGATAAAATATTTACTTTCCAAATATGTCATATGACCAATGAAATCAATATGCTAAGTCTTAGCAGGGAATCAAATTCAATAACTTTTTATTTTCTATCTAATTCCAAGTAGAAGTTATGCATAACATAGTTGAGCACAAAAAATCTTGACAATCTGTGAATATTTCTAATTTTATTTATTTTCATTAATTTGAAAAATTCTGTTTGCAATGAAAAGACCAAAATTGAAGCCAGTAAGCTGGGATGAGATGTTCGTTGTTGCTGTGGAAAGTTTAGAATCGATGGATAAAAAACGCTTACAAGCAGTTTGGGAATTATTTCACAGTGAATTAATATTTCTTCACAAACAACTTCTTGTTTTAAGGTTATTCTCCAATTACTTGCAATGCTATAAATGTATTAATGATTGAAATATGCACAAAATAAGATATATAAAACAAAAAGGCACGGTCTTTTCGATTTGCAATTAAGTTAAATGACTCAATTTGATCTAAAGAGCAACAAAATAGATCAAAGGTAGCTGTAGATCAAAAAAGATTCAAAAGTTACTGTGAATATTTTTAAAAGTAACTCAAGAAGAAAAATTCAAAGAGAGAATATTAGCTTTTTTATTCAAAAAACTGAAGAATGAGATTAGAAAATTAATAGCACATATAAAGTGTTTATCATTTATTTGTCATTTTGTAGAAATGTTTACAAAGAACCATTAAAGAAATGCCAAGTTGAAGGATGTTTGTTGACAGTAGAACCTGATTTGCTTTTCGGGAATCTCGATCAAATATGCCGGGTTAGAATCACACGATAAATTCTGTAATTACAAATAGTGGGGTGTCTAATAGATCCACGCTGTGAACGATTAAAGTTAGGCAAATAAAACAAATTGGAAAGATATTAAATAATTATATGAAATTTATATGAAAAGTGGAAAAGTTAAAAAATAAAATTAGATTTGTATTTACTGATGAGTTTCTGATAATTGATTGAAAGAAAAGTAATAATTGATTTGCTACAGATCAGTCGATCCTTCTGTAAGTCATTTCTTAAAATTATGAATGAAGTTCATACTGATGGCGAAGGCGACTACAATACTACTGATCTTATCGTAAAATTATTTGACAGGGTAAAAAATTCAGAATAAAAAGAAGCTTTATATTTATTTACTTATTTGCTAACAATTTTGCTTAATTATATTTTTGCAATTGAAGTACGATTTTTATAATGTTTATTTTATACACTTTCAACTAGCTATAAATGCAGTTCCATTAAAAATTCTAATTTTAAATCATGAATCTCACGGATTAATCAATATTTAATTGCTGTAAAATAAATAATTAACGAAATAACTTTGTTTGTGTTAAATTAAATAGATTAATTTAAGTTTTCCAAAGGACCATCAACAATATCAGCATATCAAGCTTACTGCATTAATTACAAAGCTACAATGGAATATCTCGGGTCAATCCGAGAGAAAGACGAACGATTTACGGAATTCGAACGAGTATTACTTTTGCAGTTTCACGAACAGTTTACTCTTCTTTTAAAGCTGAGGAAAAGCACTACAGTTCAAAAATATTAAATAATATAGCAATTTAACGTAAATACTGACATTTTTACTATAATACATTTTTCACGATTTATGCTAAATTATTTTGGTTGCAATATACAATAGTGATAATATTTGACATTGTAAACTACTAAACTGTTTTGTAAGATATGTCTAACGGACCCGCGCTGTGAACGACTACAGCTAGAGGATTTGTTGATAGCACCACTGCAACGAATCACAAGACTACCGATTCTGTTGAGGGAAATTCATAAATACACCAAAGACGACGAAGATAAGGGAAGAATAGAAAAAGTCATCGAAAGTATGAATGAATCTTTGAGTGAGTATTTGCTTTGTATGCTTATTACATGAGCTTCTAAGTTTTTATTCCATACTGTATTTTGAGTGCTAACTTTGAGTGATAAACAGATCGAAATGTTACTTTGCTCTGAACTGCTTGCAATAGTTCAGTCAAAGAAAGAATCAATGTAAACATATTTTGTATTTTAGTAAACAAATTAATCTATCTGAAGTTCCATTTTCTTCTCGATAAATATTTGAATGGAAAGAAATTATTTCATTCAGACATAAAAGAGTTTAAAACCTTGTAAGAGATAGCATGATGGCAATGCTTTTTCTGCATAAATGCTGAACACTGGAATAAGTTTATTTAAGAACTGCCTCCATCTAGAATACAAATGCCATTTTAAACAACCATAATTAAAATACTCATACAAAAATTAGAGTAGATTAATCAAGTACAAAAAATATAAAATTTTTCAAAGCTCCTATCCACTTTTCTGCTAGTACTGTCATTTCAGGACCAATAGATGATTCAGTACTGTCATTTCAGGATCAATAGATGATTCAGTACAGTGGTTACATAATTTTGAAAGGTTACAACAGCTGCAAAATTCTGTGGTATGGCCATCAATTATAGAATTGGAGCCACGAACATTCATTCCAGATGTAAAAATTCGACAAATGATAATTAATTCATATATAGCTTTATTATGATAATTTTTTCACGTATTTGACTAAGATTTTTTCAAAGCGTACGTACTACTACATCTTTGTATTCACTATGATAGAATTATGTACACGCAATTACTCTTAATTTACAGTTTTTACGAGTTGCATTATCTAGACAGTTCTGTGAGAATCTGCTAGTCCATCCGAGAAGGAAGCTCGTTCATGAAGGTCATTTAGAACTTCTTGGTCAGTACTTCAGATACATTTCATGTCATGTTTTCCAGTTAAAATTTAAATTTGACACTTAAAATCAAAATTTCAATTGACTCTTTCCTTGTTTCTAATGCATTTTGCAGAAAACGGTAGAACATGCGATTGCTACGCATTTTTGTTCAATGATATGTTCGTACTGACGAAAATGAAGAAGTGCACCAGAATGAGAGTAAACTTCTTCTTTATTTTTAATCTCAAAAATTTAAATTCCTTAAAATGACTGAATTTGATAACGTCTGAAATTTTTTCTGAAATATTCGATTTTGAATCACTTATCCTAAATAAGCTGATCAAAAATCTTTATCTACTGATACTGCTTTCTACTCTTAATTTTTGATAAAGTCTTCATCAAAAATCTATCACTAATAAATAAATGACTTTTTCTACAATTTACCAAAATTATTTCGGAATATATGACTAGAAATTTTAATAACTTTCACTAACTTTTACGCATTTATTTTCAATTGCAGAAAGGAACAGCCCAACAAACAAAACCAGAACATTACATCGTTCAGAAGCAACCAATACCACTAGATTCATGTGTTTTCTGTGATGCTGATTCTAATGATTCTACTACTTTCAGTTCATAATTTTTCAAATTTTTTAAAATTTGCATGTAGAATAATCGTTTCAAAGTTATATTTAGAATTGTGGTAAAAAATTTTATTTAGTATCAAAAATTGAAAATTAGCTTTATGATGCAAGAATAAAATCAAAATGAGCAACATATAAAAATTTTAGTTTTTCAGTGTCCTTGAAATTTGCATTTGTAATTATACATCTCACAAGATACTACCAAGTGGTGTCAATATTCACCTTACAAGCAGCTAGTAAGCACGACAAAGTAAGATATTATTCACTTCTCTAATAATTAACTCTAACTAATTACTTTTTATTTTACTTTTTAATTACTACTGATATACTGCTAAGGCTATATTCTTCCTGAAAAAATTATCCTGTTTACATTTAATTACAGGAATTGTGGATAGGGAAATTTCAAGAATCAATCGAGAACTATGAATCAATTCAATTGAAAGATATGCTAAAATGTACGCCACTCTATTCTAGTTTATCTTTACGACGTTGTTCATCATCACGTCTTTTGCGACCTGGCGTTTACAATAATCCAAATCAAGACTACAAACAACAATCCAATCCTGAAAAACATACAAAAAAACAAACAGATATTGAAAATAAGCAACAGCAGCAATCAACGAACTCAGCACCGATGGATGGTACTACAAAAACTTGTACCTCACTAATTCCATCATCAAATGATGATAATCCAATTGCACAGTTCAACACTGATGCTATTTAACCATAATTCTCTTGTAAAATAGATATTTTTGATTTAATATTCATTATTCGAGTGACTTTTCGGAAACTTTTCTAATTTTTAAATGCTAAAATAGTTATTTTAGGATGAGATAATTACATCAAAAACTGCGAATAAAAAATAGTTCAAGAGACGTAATACCGCACGTAAGGTAATAAATTTTAAACAAATTAGGATGTGATTAATATAGAACTCATGCATACTCTGAAATTACTTCCACTGCAGTAAACGTGTGTAACAGTTAAAATAGCATTCATATATCGCTTATTGCAATAAGATAAAGTAAGCCTATTTGATTGATCTAACTTTAATGTTGTTACGTATGCACAAAATTATTCTAA
Source organism: Thelazia callipaeda (assembly GCA_900618365.1). Taxonomy (NCBI): domain Eukaryota; kingdom Metazoa; phylum Nematoda; class Chromadorea; order Rhabditida; family Thelaziidae; genus Thelazia; species Thelazia callipaeda. The sequence goes on along the minus strand of UYYF01004337.1, from coordinate 28,738 downwards.
CAGTAATAGACTAATATCATAGATTATATTCTGATCTAATCAATTAAATACATTGAAGTTTTGCCGAAATTAAATGACAACAGACTGATTTATCGTAAGATTATTACTTACTTATGTGCTTGAAAGGGTATTGAAATTTGAAAGAAAGAAATTAAAATTTTAAAAATTTAAAAATTTTAAATGATTTCTTTTTTCTTTCATCTAAAAGCTATGTCAAATTTTAATACTATTTGTTGCATTAATTTCATTCAATTTTTATAAATAATTTGAAATTGCAGCGAATATTTTTGAAAATGAAAATCTATTCAATGCAATATCGCTTAACGTTAGAGATAATGAAATGTGTATTCAAATAGACACACTGAGAAGATAAAAATTTTATTATTATATAAAATTTGAATAAATTGGAAGAGAGTTGGTTTAAGACCTGTAATTTGTAAAACAATACAATCACATCACACTTTGCATTGCATATTCAGAATTTGAAAGATTTAAAGAATTGTTAGATTTGAGGCCGAGCCGCAAATAGCAGGTATTTAGTGACCGGATCTCTTTCATTATTAGTTAATTAATCTTCAAATTGCAATATTATTGTTAAAATGTAATTATTTAATTTTTAAAATGAGGAATTATACTAAGATTACTTCAGAGCATTCTTTTCACAAACTTGTTTATCTGTTTAAAAAATTAACTATTGTTCAGATTGCAATAATCATATCATTATATTTGTATAAAAAATAAGTTGTAAAAGTTTACTTTCTGTTTCATTTCAATGAGAACAATATTGTTAGATGAATTTACTTGTTGCTATATCAGTTGATAGTCAAAATATTGTCTGCGATTCGTTCTTATTATCATTTAATAAAGAATTTTGTTGCAAAAATATCAAGCACTATAATCAATAATAATTTTAATTTTTTGAAAAAAGAACAGCAACGGAAATTACTATCTTTGGTAATATCAGATCCATATGCACATTTATCTCTATTTGTAACTGTTCGAATGATCAGTTTTTTCAAGATTTTCAGATTTAAACTTCAGCTCATTTCTATTTTTTTTGCAAATTTTTGTTTTATCAATCATTTAATTTAATTATAAACTTGCGCATGTTTCAAGATTTTATGAATTTGGCTAGTTTAATCGATCTCAAGCATTTGCCTTCTATCAAATTTTCATGTAAGTACCTTTTATCCCTCTACTAACTTCTCATACATCAGTTCTGCAAGATTTGATAGCATTGAATTTAAAATTTTACCAAATTTAGTAAACTTAACATTAATTTTTCTCACAATAAGCGATTTGAAGCAACATGATTGATTTTAGATCGTGGAAATGAGATACTTCAAGAAGCTTGTTGCAAAAGCTTATCGAATTTTTTTGAACGAAATGTTGCTTTGTGGAAGAGGTTATTGAACTTTTAAAAATAATTTTTCAATTAAGTTTTGGCAATACACACACTTTTAAAGCAATTATGGTGTCAAGAGATGTGTAAAAATGAATGATGCCTTCAATAAAATTGAAAGAACTGAATCATATATGTTTTTTGTACGCTTTAAAACGAATTTATGGGAGCAGCATTGTTTGCTTATTTGAAAAAATATAATTCGCCAAGCTTCAGATGCTCACGACAATATTCACTTCCTCTTCATGCACGTTTTCTTTTCAAGTTCATTCCATTTTCGACAGATGTTATAATTGATTATAAATCGACGAAACAGAAAAAGTGGGAAGAAGCTTCAATGCTTCATTTCTTTTTCTTAGATCCATCGGTGATTTTTTTTTTTGCTTTTTAGTATAATTAAGTGTATAAATAAAGCTTTCTGAAGTTCAACTTTGGTATATTTTTAAAAACAAGTCAAATATTTTTATTATTTGTCTACTATAAAAAGGTAAACAACTTTTTTTTCTCATATAAGTTGTAGTAAAATTGAAACTTCGTCTGTCTTGAATGAATTGTTTTGGATATGCCATATGCTAGTTCAGACTGTGGAAGAATATCGCAGTGAATACCGAAACGATTTGGGCGAATGGTTTGCCATTTTGAACAAAATTGAAGGTGCAGAATGGTTAATTACATTTCACAGTTCAAAAGCTCGAGAAAAGAAAAATCGTGGAGCGGTTATTGAACGAATTAAAAGTGATTTTGCAAAATTCAGTAATAGGTTAGTAGGGTATTTCATTTTCATTTTTCATCTTCAATTGTGTATCATTCAGTTTTTTTTAAATATCCTGTTCATCAAGTTTAAGTTTGTGCAAACAATTCACACGCAATATGTATTCTGCTTTTAGTTCAAAATGGCAAACCATTCGCCATGCATTATGATGCATTAGTCTTGAAACAAAAGCATGGATATGTTTGCTGAAACATAAATAGTTCTTCACTAGGACTATAGAATACATGCCATTGGACTTTGTACAGCTTCCTCGATTCTATGTTCCTTTTTTGCAAGTAATTACATTATTTTAATTAGATTTCCACACTTCAGGATTGTTGAAATCCAGGATCTCTCAAATATGACTACCTTGCAAAGTGCTGTTCAAACATTCTTATTAAATTCGTTAGAAGATTATGTTACTAGCCAAGAAAACAGTCTGCATAAACGAAATGATCAGTTCTCAAATCCTGATTTTGATTTCATTGCTTTTTGTCGGGATCAAGTAATTATTTTCTTCGAATTTCTTATATTAATGATAAAATCGAAGACTTTATTTCTCCATGATTTATTGATTCATTATAATGGTAAAACAAGTAATATAACATCTGTTGTCATGAAATACATGTGCATGTTAATTATTGATTTCAGATAAGTCTTTCACGTCTTTACGAAAGTTTAGGCATATTTGAACAAGTTCTTGCATTGTTCGATGAGCTTGATGCTATGCTATCTTCATTTGTTCTCCATTATTCATCTGAAGGTCACAGTTTCAAATTTTTAGTTTTAGGAAAAAAATTTTTTAAATATGTACCCGCTGGCAGAAGTGATTTCTATCTTCAGTAAGTGTTACATTTTTAGAGCTACCCAAGTGGTTGGAATCATCAAAACATGTGTCTACAACATCATTCGGTTGTCCGTTGTTTGTGGCAATGTTGAAATGCGAAACATTTTGGGATGATATCACAATTGTAGAGTTACGCTATGTTATTTTGGCAAATCAAATCGTGGTATGAAAGGTTTTCTCCAGTAAATTTTATAACTGTTTTTATCTATCATACTAGTATATTATCAGTGGAGCTCGGTCTTATATTTGAAAATTTTTAGAAAAAATGATGCAATAAATATTTTTGAGCGATAAATAAGGAAATCAAATTACTTCATTTTTTATTTAAGCGATAATATGTTAACTTTTAGTGTACAATTTTTTACAAACAGAGTTTTATAATGTAATGCTTTGTGATTCATGTAATTCTTTATCTCAATAACAGTGAAGAGTTCCAAATCATTTGGCAGGTTTAAAAAAAAATCAAGATCAGTCTTTTTAATTGTTTTATTTATGAAAGTAGTGATTTTGAGATTGAATTCCTTGTTTGAAAGAGTTTTCAGAATGTGATTCGCTTATATGAGGAACGTTTGCAACAAACTTCAACAAGTGGCGACATTAGTTCTCTGAGTTTGGAAACTGAATTTACAATTATGCTTTTGCGATACTCCCAGCATTGCTTGAATGCTATATGTGAATGTATGGCAGTTTTTAAAGTATGCTATATTATTTTGTAAAAGTTGAAAAATTGTTGAAATTTTCTGCTGAAAAATAGTTCGTAGTCATTCGTGACTCTTTTTGTGATCTTCTGTAAAAACGTCGGTATTACCTGAAGTTTTTGATTTTTTTCTTTTTTAACTTTATATGTCCGAGCATTATTATTTTACCGTATTGTCATAATTTGAATTAAATTTGCACAGTTTGATAGTCAGTTACGGACATAATTTTCAAAAGTTATTCAAGCATTTGAGAACTATTATATATGGAATTACTTGATTACTTTGTGTCTAAGAATTTTATTCAGCACTTTTTGCAGCTTCCGATGGATTCCGATAAAATGCAATGTTGGATAATTGCATTTTGTTTGGAAACATTGCAGATAACTTCATTGCTAACAGAAGTAACTCATGTTGAACAGGCAGCTCAGTTTACCTGTGCACTAAGATGGGCGAATTGCCAAGCTGTGTGTTAATCTCAGAAAATTATTTCATTTTTGGAGCTTCATAAAATTCTTTTTAAAACATTTTTGAAAATTGGCTGTAACTTTTAATGGTTGGGTTCATTTTTCCTTTATTTGATCTTTTAAGATGTCGAAACTGAACGAAAAATGGAATTTTATTGATTGGGGAAGATTAACAAAGTGGTTCGAAGATGGAATTGTCAGATGTGGCGAAGAAGCGATTAAAACTAGTGCCATCACTGAAATAAGGTGTTTTTATTTATTTTTTCTTTCGATTAAATAGTTTTATTTTTTAGTTTGCACTTGTCAATACTCAGAATGCAAAATTTTTAAGCCTTTTGGTGATTGAGCCTTTAAACTACTATTTGCTGTTCTAGGCAACTTCTTTCTAGCCAACAGCAGTTTTCACATTACATGCAAAAATATCACGAGAGTTCTATCGCTGTTTTAAAGCATTTTGGATGGCGACGTAAAGCACGTGTAGTTGGTTGGGAGCTGGCCAAATTTCTGCTGTACATTTATTCTTTTCCTTTATTAGAAAAAAATGATTGATTAGTGTAAATCAGTTCTTCAGTACATTTTTTTGAATATATCGTTTTCAAAAAAAGAAACATTTAGTTTATGAGACTTATCACTGTTATTGTTTTCATGTTATGATTTCAGTTTTTATCTCGAATAAATTGGAGATTATTTTCATAAATATGATTTTTAGTTCACTTGAAATGAAAATACCAAATAGTTGAGCAATTTGGAGCTTGTTAGAAAAGCAAATTTTTTCATATAATTAAACTTTTTTAATCTTCACTTCATTAATTCAGAGCATCAGATCGTGCAGAAGGAGCTGTTCCCTACTTGTTGAATTTTGTATCAAATTTAATATCAGATGGATCACCAGAATTGCTGCTTAGAGAAACATTAATGTTTACTGTAAATCATTTGGAAAAATTTCCAGGAATTCATGACAGAGAGTAGGTTTAACATGTAATTTCTGTGTACTTCAATACATATTTTTGATTTGGATTTATTAAGAATGAAATTCTAGGCTGGTGGACTTCTACTTCATACTTATCAAACTAGCGAAGACAGAAGAGGAACAGATAAAATATTTTGAAAAATTACTGGATTTGACTGAACAGCGGAATATATCCAAAATAAGGTGTTGCTGTGCACATATTCCGGGCCACAGATATGCACAAATTTTTTTTTTTAAATGAAAATTTTTTCATTATGTAGGTTCAGTTTATTATCCAATCTGAATATGAAATGAGTTAAATTATAGGTTGTATTCAAATTCTAATCAAAACGAAGCTTTTTATTTTGGTTTTAATTCTGTATCTTCCATTATTATGGCGTCACCAGATGAAGAAGTAAAGATTGATGTGGAAATTATCAGTAATCTTCCGAAGCCAGTTAAAAATTTTTCATTGCATTGTCATTTCAACTTACATGTTCAGAATGAATCAGAAAAACCAACTGCTGGTCGGCAACCACAATTCGAATGCATTTACAGCGTATGTGGCTTATGTGCTAGTTATTTTAGTTTACCAGTGTTAATCATAAGCAAAGCAAGAAGTCTTTGTTAAACATTTCACCGTTTTATCACCTTATTAAATAAAATTATCTATGTAGCTGGATTTTACAATAAATCATCATTGTAGTTTGTTTTTCACAGGAGTTGTTCAGAATAGGATGTTAACTCTTTTTCTTAAAATAAAACAGTTTTGAAAAGAAGTAATAGGGCTATAGGAAACGGATGGGATTAATCGTTTTGCATGTGTTTGGAGAGGCAGCACCGTTGTACAGAAAGAATTCCTGCAAAGATTTTGCTCAGATGTTATCAGTGAATCGCATGATGCATTGGTTCTACTAAATTCTAATACGGATGAATTGAAGCCTGGTAGAAATATACTTACGTTGACAACTAAGGTATGTTGTTATTTCATATTTCTTTGATCTATTCTTTAGATTTTCATACAATTTCAAGCAATTGTTTCTTTTAATTTTTCGTATGATAAGATTTTTACCATTTCTTATAAGGAATAGTATATTTAAATTTTATTTTAAATTTCCTTTTTTCGGGCTTCGAAAGATGTTGGAGTGTATTTTTTTGACCATTTTGAATTGGAAATTGGTCGTTCATTAGTAATTCGACGTGATTGGGCTGATGTTCGGGAAATTGAAATAGATGCGATTTGTAGGCCAATATGTTTTGTACTTCGTAAACCTGCTTCTGTAAAACTAAGATCATTACCAAGTAATTATTGTCGTATTACTGTGTATGTTAAAGTTATTTATATCTCTACAAGTATGAAATTTTGAAGTATCTCTATCTTATTTTTAAAATTTCAAGTCCTGCAGATTCACATTATTTTTGGCATATAATCAGTTACAAGATTTTACTTCTGAACTTTAAGAAGTGTGTTCTTGTCGGATATTTGAAAATAAAACTGCTTGTTCTTCTCAGTTTAAGTGTCAGACAAGAACTGTACTACAAAATTTAAGACTACTATAATAGGTAAAGATGCTTGTTTTACCTTATTGAACTCTATTATTACAGAATAGTTCATGTATGGTTGTTATGGATGTGGTGGGAAAAAAACTCAAATACTTAACTAAATATTATCTTTGTAGGGATGTTGACAGCAGGTGTGGCTCAACATATTGAGTTTGAAGTATCTCGTGGTTCACAAAAACTTGATGGCAGTTCAGTTTTACATATAGCTTCTTTGGAAGACAATGATTTGGAGTTTTGGGTTTATTTTTCATTAATATTTTTTAATGTATTCCTAAAGATTTCAAATTTCAATCTCCCTTAATTTTTGATGTCAATATCGCTAGCTTACGGATTTACATAATTATTGTGATTAACTCAAGCATTTCAAAACGTATCAGAGATATGGGTGCAAAAAGTATTCTTTTATACTTAAGTGGTGATGGAAGTATACGTATATTTATGGGATTTGAAAACTTTTTTTTTCCTTAAGGATTGCATCGTTTAGATGTCATTCATGTTGTCTTCTAATTAAGTAAAAATGTAAAACAAATCATTTAGTTTACAATATTTGTGAGATTATTGATAATGATAAATCTATGATTTCCATAGATTTGCTAATTTCTGTTTCAGAAAAGAACTCCTAAGATAATTTTTCAGTCTTAATTTTTAGGATGTGTCGCGATCAAAGTGGTCCAATGTCTGTAACTTTCCATTGGACTTATCATCTGTTGAAAGTATAGTTATCAAGGTTCATCTGTGTAAGATTTTACGGAATATGTTGAATAATGGCGAAGAAGTAAAAGACGATCCACCAACATGTGTCACTCAGGTTTTCTTGCATGAATTTCTGATTAAGTCTATTTATCCTGAGAATTAAATCTTAAAATTTATAGGATCAGAATAAATCAATTCGTAACATTTCTTGCATACTTTTTCGTGTAAACTTTTGGTGACTATAATTTCAAGTACAGATTTATGTGAAATGGATGGATAAGGAATGGATTTTTCCAATCGATTTTGTCTCATTTATAAGCATTGATAGTCGTACTTCTCTACTGGAAGAAAGGTTAAATTCTCTCGTGAAATAAAATATCTTGAACTGTTTAAATTATTGAAAATCATTTACTACAATAAAATTTTAGAATGCTTTTCGAAATGGTGGTTTTGCGAGGTATTGATCAGTGGTTGGTCATACCACAAGAAGCCATACTTATGAGAATAAGCGACGATTCTCCTCGATTGCCAGCAAAGTTGCTCAATCCAAAACTTGTGGTAAATTAACCCTATCTTCGTTTAAAAATTTCAGCTTTCTCTGCTCAGTGTACTTTTTCAAACGAATTTTTGTCTACAATCCTCTTTTAATTAGGCCAAGGTCAGGTTTGCAGTAATTTAATGAAAAGGAGTTAAAAAGGTATAGAAAGGAAAAAAGTTTCAGTCATCCAATTTCCTCATGGGGATGCCTTCAAAGTCAATGTTTGATTTTAAAGGCAACATCATTTTTAATTTCGTGTAACTGGTTTCATGTTAGATTCTTATTTTCGCATTAATTTAGCTAAATAAAGAAAAATTAAAATCATGAAAAACTAATGGCTTTATTTTGTAGGATATTCAACCAGGAAGTAGATATCGTTTAGTTTGGATTCTTCCACTCAATAAGCGGAAAATAGATGAGATAGATGATTACGAATTGTGGTTCACGTATCGAGTCAAGTCCCTAAATAGAATCGTAAAAGAAGAGGAATCGATTTATGATCGGGAATATATGCTAGTTGAAAAATTCTACGTGCCTTATAGAGCGGTTAATTTTCTTTCAATTCTGATTATAATGTTTTATAATATCTGTGGTAAATAATTTTTTCTATTACTGGTACAGAATAGTATTTTAGTTAATAATTGTTGTTGCTTATTTTTAATATACTTTTGTCTTATATCTATTTTGTTAGCAATTTTTAAATTGAAATAAATTTCAATGACTGCTGTATAAAATGTGTAGATGCTGAAAAATGTAATAATTTATTTCTTCACTTTCGAGCAAAACATTTAAGCGCTTGCTCCTACATATTTTAATTTCATAAAGTTCATAAGACAAGTTCATAAAGTTTGTATGCATGTAAAGTTATTAAGTCAGAATTGCAGCCAAATTATGAGCTTTGTGTACAAATACTTTCATCTCAACCTGGTGCGGTACTTTGTCGTGTCGATAACCCTTGTGATATGATCGTATCATTGCGGAGTTTAACAAATCGGCTTGAAACGGTAATTATAAGTGTTGATGCTGATCCACGTTTCTGGACAGTTAGCGAAAGAAATAAAAGTAATTATGTTCTTATAAGTTTTTTTGATTTTTTCTCAGCTGTAACTTTAGACTTACAACATGCTTGAAATTATTCTCCACTATTTAGAATTGTTAAAGCAAAAATATATTCTTCTCTTGCACTCTTGGAAGCCAGTTCTTAAATTCATCTTTTAGTATTACATGTGAAAGAAAGCGGATTGGGACAAATTTCGTTTACCGTTTTCCCAAAAACGACTGGTTTTTTGCCATATCCTTTCATAGCTGTGTACGGTGGTGGCCATAAAAGGTCAAGTTCGGTGAGTGAAAGTTTTTGTTCACAGTTTATTACTGAAATTTCTTACTTTTGCCTTGTATACTTATCAAGTTTAGTTAACTGACATTAGAAAATTTTTTGCTGAATAATATTATAGACGAAAGACATAGAACTCTTACCTTAACATTAAATTTAAAAATTGATGTTTCTTTTAAAGATTATGAATTAAAACTGAAAGTTTCATTTCTGGATTCTATGGTCTTTTATGTGCCACTAGTAATTTATAAATTTAATGCATCATTAGTAGTATTTTCAGTTAAAAAATTCATGCCAGAAACTTCGATGAATGAAAACATTTAAGTTTTTTCAGGATGTTTCTAGGATTTCAAATGATAGTAGTGATTGGGGGCCGCGTTTGCCAACTTTTATACGAACGGATGGAAAACAAGTACATGTGCTTGGCGTTTTTGTATCAGCAACTGATTCTAGTACGTCCTCTCACGAGAAAAATAATCGTTTGAAGGGAGCGAAAAATCGATTAACAAAACTTTTTGATTAGCAATTCATCATTCTCACATTTGTAATTTACCTAATGTCACCACTGTATATGTACAATTTATTTTAATTTCCGAAATATTGGAATATTAAAAAATACTAGAAGTTGAAAGAATTTCAGTTCCTATGTACTGAGCTGCTTGTTATATATTTTTAAACTTGTTTATGCTCATCTTATGTGTGCCAGCTTAAAAAATTAAAAGTTTTCAGCATTCAAAAGGCTTATAATGCTTAACAGTATATTCACTTGAGCAATTAACGATGTTATTTTAGATAGATACTGATGAGAAACATGTATATTTGATTACATAAAGCAGCGTTAAGCAATTAATTGCTACATTTAATTAATTTACAAGTTTTTTTTACTCACTGAAATCAATGGCCGACATCGGTTGTATGTTATTATATTCCATCTGAGTAATTAGAAGCTGACAAAGACGAAGTGTGTGTCGATTGCTGAAAGAGGATTTGTTCTTTCGCTCTTGCCATAAATTTTCAGACAAATTTGCATCATTATGGATGGTTTCTATTTCAAAGTTAGCTTCATAATTATGCTGTCATCATAATGATACTATTATCTCCATTACATTGGAGGTTTGTAACACCCATAGATTTGAACAGGGTACAAGTTAGTGTACTGTGTTTTAAACACTTTAAGCAAATTGGATGAAGATGGGGTATTTTTGTCAGCTGTTTATTATGGTTCAAAGTTTTTAATTGCTTGTTAAGTGCTGCTAGTAGTTGCATTCTTTATTTGATTTATATAGTTATTGACTGCGTCGTAAAAACAGTGCTAGAAAATAGCTCTTGTTGGCTGACAAAAATGTTATGATTTACTTTGTTCTCAGATGAGTAATCAGTTCTTTAAGTTGACAGTAAGTTATTGCTAATTTAGATAAATGAACAATGGTTTATTTATTGATTGAGCATTACCTAATTTGCTTTTTGATCTAGTTATTGGAATATATTCTTGAATGATCGCAATACAAATATTTTAAAATGCAAGCATATATCTTAGTATGGAAAATGACGTACATATTTGAAAGATGTGTGGATAGCGTGAAGTTTTCAATTCAGATTAAATACTAGTGAATTATACTTTGTTCAAAGATTCTATTTGCTAAAGTTTTGATGGAGTCTAATCTTATTGAGCTTGGATTTTGTCCATCAAAGCTCATTTGCATTCGTTTAAAAACAAAATAATTGGAAGCATAAATGTAAAGTCCCTCAACTTACCTTCATGTTATTAACTGCCATAAAATTACCTTAGAAGTCAAATTGCTCTCTTTAGAGCTATGTGAACGATAGCTGCTCGAATGGATCTTAAATACTTACTTTCATTCACTTCAGTTATGCTAGAGAGATTTTGCTACACTCTGAAAAAGAAGAATTTTCCACAAATTTATAAATAAGTGAATAAATTTTTACTGCTATATTTGTGCAGAACTGATCTTCACTTTCATTATAATCATCTAATCAAAGTATCGTTGTGCGCGATGACTTGGTGCTGTAAGTTATAATCGTGAGTAATGGTACAATGCATTGATTTTTTACCATATTTAACTTTACTAGCAACAAACTAAAATATAAAACTAATCGTATATGCAAAAAGAAACTGACAACATCTAAGTAATCGAATTATGTTTTGTATATCAGATAGATATGCACTGAATTTGCATTAAAAATATAATAAATCTGTTTATGTGCAGTAATACTTTCCGCAGTAATGTGTGAACGGATGAGCATTAATCCATTTTAATACCCAATAACTGTCATTATATGTCTGTACAAAATCTTTATTCCAATGGAAAACTTATTGATTTGAGCACTGCAATATAAATGTATTCATAATGTTACGGTAAATTATTACAGTAATTTATGCAATTATTATCAACATCAATTTGTTACACCGCACTGTATTTTATGTAAACAACTGTTAAAGTATTATTTTAAGTGAAATGAAACATTTAACAAAATTAACTAAGTGAGTTTATTCATAATTTAATACGTATCATACAAATTGCATATAAGTTTTGAAAATAATTAAACATAGCTAACATTCACACAAAACCATAAAGTGCAGCTTCTAACACACATTGAATGTAAGAATATTTGTGAAGTTGGTTGTTTAGCTAATTTTTAATATAAGACAGCACTTTCTGCAACTGTTAGCAGTCATTTTTAAGTTATTTGCTGTCCGAAAATTCATAATGTAAAATCATATTAAAGCATTTTTTAATAACTAATAATTTATTTTATTAAATATTAATATGTATGTACAATGCAAACTTTAAAAATCAGAAGTAATTAAAACAATATTTAGAATCAATTACGTATAGCAGAAGACTTTCCGCAATAAACTTCAACTCTTTCTTAAACAAAATTTAACTAAAACAAAAACTATAAAGTGCATTTTTTAACTTTCCATTTAACATTCATTTTCTCTTCAATAATTATCTTTTTACTCTAGTGATCGCCTATGTTATTACCAAGTATTACTATTATAACCAGTATTATATCTGTTAATGTGATGCTCAAATTTATCAGCAGCAGATATTACATCTTCACCAGAAATTTAGTTCTCAAATTTACCAATTGACCTTTGACTTATTTGATTAACTACGCATATTATTATTACAGTACATTAATTGCAATCTATTGCTATAATTATTTGTATGGTTGATAAATGAAAGCTGATATTTATGATATCTGATCGAACGTTAACATGTTTCTACTTCAGATAAAAACACAGAATTTTTACTTGCCTACAGTATTCTGTTCTATTTTTAATTCTGCTTTGCTCCTTTTTTGTCACTAAAATAGCAAGATCTTTTGTAGCAAATTCTAAGCTTTACTGTATTGAAGAGAATTTATTTTCATACACAAGCATGAAAGCAAAAACTTTCTTTTCCTTAGCTTATTTATCGCAGTACTAAAACATGCATAGAAATGTTTTTTCATTTGGCAAAGAAGTTTCGCGAAAAATTTTGATCTGTTTGTATTTTTTAAGGCTGATAAATTCTTGCGACTTCAATCTAAAGAATATTTATTCAGTTGCATTTGCAATTGCGATCGATTGCGATCTTTTGTTTCGTTATTTTGCCACTACATCACATGCATAGCTAAGCTGTAACTAAAATATTAGAGTGAAGTAGGATAATTGCGATTATTTTTAATATTACCATTAGCAGTTATATTTGTTATTTATGTATGTGATTTTGTATTAAGTTGGCAGAAGTTTTCATGTTAATTGTGCTTTTCGTGAGACAAATGCAATATTTCTTGCATTTCTGAAAGATTCAAATGACAATTCGTGATCCACGCCCATCTTTATTCCATTTCCCTCTTTCACTATACAGTATTTATTGCTAAGTCTTTTCATGCATTGTCTATTCATGAAATGATCTAAACTAAGTTGCTTTTTTTAAAATTGTAATTTATGTATACTCTTTTTGAACTAATACTTCATCAAAGCACTAAGAATAAAAATATTTGTTCAAACAGTAAGTGCTAATTGTTACGTAAGTGCTAATTGTTATGAAGTAAAAATATAATGTCAGTGCTATACTAATAATTGCAGCAGAACTCGCCTGAGAACAGCTCGTCTCAATTCAGAAACATATCTTCGTATTCCAACAAAATTCCGTGAGCATTCATTCATTCATTCGTTTCAATAATGGAGAAATTACCTCGTAATATTCTAAACTTGGTGGTAGTCTTTTCGAATTTAAATGTGCACTTTTCCATTTAAAATAAAACCAGTACTGTGATGAAAGCATTAGCACAAAATAAGCTTTTCAATTCAAAAATACGTCATTTCTCTTTAATAATATAAATAAAATTATTTTATCATAACTTCATTCATGCTTTTGATTTAAAATTTATATGATGTTTTAACCGATCAAGAAATAAGTGTAACGAACTATTTGTTATTGGTGAATTGCTACTAACGAGAATATCATGACAACTATGGCCGAAGAAGTCCAAAGTTCTTTGAAATAGTAGTTCATTTACAGGTGAATCTAGCAGAGTCAGTCACTAATACTGAGGTATACACTGATAAGGCGGTTTCATTGGAAGGTATCTTAGCATAATGGAGGACAGCATTAGCGCTCAGACTCGGAAAAGCCACGATATAAAATGCGAGCT